>JAFIRS010003126.1:0-154701 GCA_018342105.1 Gonioctena quinquepunctata | reverse complement strand
CAGTTGGCCTTGTAAATATATTTTCTTCAATCCTAGATAATTGTGTATGTAAACGAGAAATATGTGGAGTTTGTCATCAGAAAAGGGTATGGTAAAATGTAAGCATTCGTTGAGTTGATTGATTGATGGAGATTTGCTTTCCCCTTTTTAATTTTGGATGTGTTTGTATTAAAAGATCCGCCTCTTGATTTATTGTGAATTTTGTTTCCATTGAATTGTTAAATCCAATTCCTATATGAAGTGTTTGTTCCTTTTTTGTTACCTTGATTTTCGATAAGGTGGTTGATTGACAGTTTCTTTCCGGCATATCCATTTATATTGCAGTAGAGGATATTATATTTATGTTGTTGTGACATGTTGGATGTTATAAGTGCTGTCGATTGGTTCCTGTAGGCGATTCTGTTCTTCATAATCTAGATCGAAAAATGAGTATATAGACTCTATTACCAGAGAATACTGCTACTGAGTCCATGTTGGAATCATTGATGAATCTTTTTCTGAGTTTTGTATGAGTTCCTCTATATTTGTCATGTCTGGTCTGTTGGTTCATTGACATAGGTGTTTATGATTAAATCATGAATTGTGACGGGGTTGTGTACTCTAGACGTTTTCTTTTCTGTTGTGATTTGGTGTGATTTCCTGTTGAGTGATTCAACTTGGATATTTGGTATACCTGGTATTGGGGCGTAGGTCTTTTGGCACATTTTGTGACCAAGCTTGGTGATCTTCCTTTCCACATGCGTTGCATTTAGGTGGTAATGTTGATGACATTTGAAAAGTGGTGCGAGCCAAAATATTTGAGTGCATTTTGGGGGTGAGGTGCATTTTTTCGGTTGAATGTGTAAACAGATGGCATTTGCTGCAAGGTTGGGGAGGGGATCAGGAGGTTTGCTGGAGTATACTGGTAGTGTCGATATTTGTAGAATAAGCCATTTTCAGTAGTGTTTCAAAGGTATTTAATGAGCCACTTATTATTCTGATTAATGTAGTGGTGCCGTTTGTTTCAGATAATTCTTTTGCAGAAACGATGTTCTAAATTTGATTTGTTCAGATGTTGGCTAATGAGTGTATCGTCTATTTCAAGTTCCATTGATTCTATGACAACTGAGTAGGTTGCTGTTGGGGTGGATAGGAGGCTTGCTATTTGGAGATATTTCCTTGTAGTTTAGGATCATTTTGAAAGCTCAAAGTTTCACAAGAATTTCCATCACTTTGTCTTCTTCTTGTTAGTTTTCAAAAGTATGTCAGTTTTTGTTCTCAGGATTCATCGTCTTGGTTTGGTTGGTGGTTGGTTGGAAGCTGACGGACCAGACGAGCCTCCATTCTGTTCAGGTTCAGAAGGTCCAGCCGTCAGTGTCCGGTTTGGATGCCCTACCATGAGTTTGATCCCAATATTGTTGGTGTCTTCTTTTTTTCCACTCGTCGATCAGGGTCCTGCATCGGTTTTTGCTAATCCCATGTGCAGGTTCTGGCCCTGTGAATAGCGTTTCAGATGCTTGTCTAGCTAGCTGGTCCGCTTTGACGTTGCCTTCAATGCCTCTCTGACCTGCTTACACAAAGGTGACCTTGTTGTGTTTTGCCAGCTCGAGAGTTCTGGGCAGTCCCGACCAGTTTGGACTTTATCTGTATAGAGTTGAGTGCTTTGATAGCACTTTGACACTAGATAGAATGTAGATGTGTTTTTTCCTATAACCACTTTCTGATTCTTCTTCTGAATGCATACCATGATAGCATGTGTTTCAGCTTGGAATATCGTGGAGCATTTGCCAAGTGGTATTATGTAATCCCTTCTTGGCCTTACCCCATGTATTCCTGCTTCCGTTCCTTCAACTGTCTTCGAACCGTCTGTATACCAGACTATGTCCGCAGTTGATTGTGATTCTATACTCGGGGCCTATCCAGATCCATCAATTCGTGTTTCGAATGGTTTTTCGAATGAGAATAGGGGTTGCATGTAGTCTAAAATCATTTCGAGTTTTTCGATGTTGATTACATGAGTGATTCTGGTATGTCCACTTGTTCGGATTCTCCAGTTTTTGTTTGTTTCAGTCTGTTTGCACTCATCCTGGCCTCTCCAATGACATGTTTCGATGTTGATTACATGGTGATTCTGGTCTGGATGATTTTCATTGCAGCTTTCGGAGTGCTATTCATTGCCCGTGATGCAGAGACAGGCAACTCTGGATTTTCCCAAGGTTGTTTTGCCTGTCTTGATTTGTTTTGCCACCATAAGAGTGAGCCATAAGTTATTCTTGTCTTATTAGCTGTGAAAGCCAGTGCATGGCTTTGATTTAAGCCCCAGGTTTTTCCAAAGCTCTCCTGCACATCATGAAGGTTATCTTGCTTTGTTGGTTAAATGTTGAAGATGCGGGTTCCAGGTTAGTTTCTTGTCAGAATCAGCCCAAGATATTTCATCTGTTCTACTTACTGTAATGTTTCACCGAATAGTCTGGGAGGTTGAGATCTCCCATGTTTCTTCTCCAAGTGAGGGAATTAGGTGTTGTTTTGTTCGGATTTGCCCTTAGGCTCTCTGTTACCATTCTCTGTCCTCAGTGCATTTTGCATTAGCTCTGAGGTTGTTCGAGTATTCTTTCCCTTGATGAGGATGACAAGTCATCTTGCATACCCTTGAGGTTATACCCTTGGTTATTCAGAGAAATTAGCAGTTCATCTACAACATCATGTCCACAGGAGGGGAAGTATCTACCTGTTACCTCTGGAATAACCTGCTCTTTTCCTCAAACATGTGGCTTGGACCAGTCTATTATGAAGCATTGAGTATATCCACCTGCAGGTGGTTTCTCAAAATCCTTTTCGAGTGGCCGCAGAGACCATCTCAAAGGAAGTGTTGTCGAAGGCTCCTTCGATGTCCAGAAAAGTGCATAGTGCAATTTCTTTGTTTTGCTAGAGACTCTCCAAACCTTGGAAAAGCTGATGAAGTGCTGTCTCGCATGATTCTCCTGTTTTGATGTAAAGGCCGTTCTACAAGAGCAGTTTTCCTCATGTCTCTATCTATCAGTTTTCTGCCTTCAGAAGAAATGACGATAGGCTTATTGGTCTGTATGCCTTTGCCTGGTCGTATGAGTCCCGTCAGGTTCTGGAATAAAGACCACGTTTACAGTTTTCCAGGTTTGAGGGTAGCCATCCAATGCTGAGCTCAGCCTGTACAGTCGCACAGTTCTGGTGCTAGATTTCAACTCCGTTGAAGTAGTATGGAAATACTCCATCTGGGCCGGAGACTTGAAAGGCTTGAAGAGTTTATTGCCCACACTACTTTTGAATGAGTAATCGTTCGCTTAGCCACTTTCCAGTCTGCCCTTTTTGCCCTCGAATGAAGGTTTGCAGGGATTTCATATCTGGGGTTTTGATTTGTGGTGACTGTGGATCCTGGAAAGTGTGTATGGAGCAAGAGTTCTATAGTTTCCTTTCCAGTGTTGGTGTGATTGCCGTTGGGTTTTTTGAGAGTCCCCAACGGATTGATGGGGTCTTTGGAAAGGATGCAGTGGAGTCTTGCTCTTTCTGAGGTTTGTTCTATGTCCTCACAGAACTTCCTCCATGACTTTCTTTGTTCCCCTCTGATTTTTTTGTTGTATTCTGTAAGAGTGTTGGAATAATCCTCCCAGTCACAAGTTTTTTTCGCACAATTGAATTGTTTGCGCGTTTTATTTCTAAGATATGTGAGTTCGGCGTTCCACCAGCTCACTTTACCTTCAGTAGTGCTGCGCTTCAAAGGGCAGTTGTTATGATATGAAGTTATTATGGCCTCCTGTAACATTAGGGAGGTTTGCTCTATTTCATGAATTGTATTTGAGTTAGGTTTGACATTTTTGTGAAATTTGTGGAGATTTGCCCTGAACTCCTCCCGGTACCCCGGCCAGTTGGTTTTTCTGGGATCCCGACACATTACTGCAGGTTCATTGGCATAGCCAATCTCCATATGTATGTGTCGGTGATCTGAGTTTGAAGGTTCCCCTCAGATACTGCCCATTTGCCGACGTGCCGAACCACCAAAAAAGAGCCCAAAGTGATGTCAATGATTTCCCGTCTGTTACGGGTTACGAAGGTTGGCTCATTGCCTCTATTAAGTACTTCCAGGTTACTGGAGACAATAAATTCAAGCAATGACTCACCTCTTGTGTTCGTGTCGGTGCTCCCCTACACTGTGTTATGGGCGTTTGCATCGGCTCCGATGATAAGCTGGAGTTTGTGGTCCTCACAGTGTTTAACCAAGGCCCTCACTTGTTCTGATGGTGGAGGGCTTGTTGAGTCATAAGGCATGTAGACGGAGGCTAGTACTATGTTCCTCTCTACTCCATCCTTGATGTAGGTCGTCTTGATTGCTGTTATGTCCCTGTAACAGAATTCTATCAGATTCAAGACTTTCAAATCATTCCTGGCAATAATGCAGGATCTGGCGTTTCCACAGTTTGGATTATAAATAAGCTTACCTTCGGATGTTCCGAGGCCTGATACCAGCCATGGTTCTTTTATTAGGGCCACGTCGGTGTTGCCCTGTGCAAATATTCTGCACAGGGTTGCAGTAGCAGCCTTATTATGCTGCAGGTTGGCTTGAACTGCCCGCAGCATCAGGAATGTTCCTGTTCCGGCTAACTAGCTTGAAGTTTACCTGCGTAAGCCCCAGGAATGCTTTCATTCCCCTAGCTTGCAGGTTCTTCAAGGAGGTCTCGTCGATTTGGAAGACAAGAGTTAGACCCGAGGCCTCCTCTTGTCTCTTGATGACAAGCCATTCTTCAGTATCTATCCCCATGTCCTGGGTTTTGATGAGCTGAAGAATCTTTTTGGTTTCCATTTTACCAAATGGCTTTGGAATCCAATCTGTTTCCGGAAGTTTCTCAGTAGGTGTTCGACCATCTGCTGATCCCTCCTCGGTTGGGTTTGCGGTTTCTGGTGCCGAGTGTATTCAACTGGAATCTCCTCGGCTTCCATACCCCTATCGGTGTTGGTCTTCTTCAACTGGAAGTTCCCAGGGTTGTTTTCTGTGTGGTTTCCATTTTGTTCCCACGAGTGTGGGGGAAAGGGTCGTCCACACCTGCGGTGCCCCCTGCGCAGGTGTAAGGCAGATTACTCTGGGAGGTCGCCATGTATCCCAGAGGCTCCGTTTGTGATACTTGACTGGCTCAGGTATCATCCATCCCTCGGCACGGGTCGCTTGACGCCTTAGATTAAGCCATGTTGTGGTGGCATTTGGTTTGAGATTGACTTAGAGATCCGCAGGTTTTGACCATTTCTGGTCATTCCCACTGGATTTTCCTTGTCAACCCCGTTATCCAGCGATACCACTTGGAGGTAGCCACCTAAGTTTCCGCAACCCATCTTCATCTCTCGTAGGAGGTGAACATGTGTTGACGCAAACTACTCGCCTTCATCGTCTTGGTCAGGCTTTAATTTTTCCCATAGTTGGCAGAAATTCATTCTGGTACACCCTGTATCTGTGTTTGAATGAAAGAGATTGTTGAACTTTTTGTGTGGGAATCTTTGTGTAGAGGTTGGGTAGTTTTTTGTTGAGTTGATTTTCTGTGGAGTTGAAGATGAGGACGAGTTTGTAGTTTTTGTTGGGTTGTTGTTTGTTGTGTTTTTATCCCGGTGTTTTTGTTGGTCTGAGCCAGTGGCGATGTTGTTAGTCCGGGAATTTGTGCCTATAATCATGTTGATTTCTTCTTGGGAAAGTTGTTAATTTTTTTTTGGAATGCTGTCTTGCCTGTTTTTCAGTCTTCGTTTGAGGATCACTCTCTTCCAGTTCCCATCATCACACATTTCCATCTCGCTATATTCTCCATCACTTGATGATGACATATTTGTTTAAAACTCACAAATTCACTGTTCTATCTGCAGCCGATAAAATACGTGTTTATTCTGTCACAGCTGGGTTAGAACTGTGTGGTCAGAGATTATTGCAAAATCTCACACACACAAGACTAAAAAGCAGAAAATAATTATTCAAATGATATTTCTGATATAACTCCATACAGATTCCTAAAACGGAACACGTGAGGCCATGTAATAGATAATATACCACGTTTTTCGTTTCAGGAGTCTGTATGGGGTTATACATCTGTATCGTGCTAGGAGAATTTATTTAGCGTATGGCATATTGAGACACAGAATACATTCAATGAATTTATATACTCTATTGATTCTGGAATCGCTGGTAGGAAATCTTCTGGTCTGCCGTTATAGGCCGTTTCAGGGCATTTCTCCACGATGTGTCTGAGGGTTTGGTTTTCGCCGCACTCGCAGGAGGGGCTTGGACTCTTGCCCTATTCGTGTGAACTATAAACGCATCTGCCATGCTACGTTCTGATTCTGTTTAGCGTGCACCAGGTTTTCCTTGGTAAGTCGAAAGCTGGTGGTGAGTTGGTAATACATGGCATGTCACTGTTTTGTTTCGACGTGCATTCCTGATATCAAGCGTCGGTGATGCTCCATTCGTCTTCTATTGCGTTTAGTGCGGTCTTGGTTGGTGGTTTTCCAGATCGGGGGCGGTTGTGGTTAGCGTTCTCGACGTCTGTATGGATCGTTAGTTACCTGTTGTCCAGAGCGTTCAGGCGGCGCAGGCTTGGGGGTGGGATATGGCTCAGTACTGGAAGCCATTCTGCAGGAGTCGATTTGATAACGCCAGCAATCATTCTCATTGTATTGTTGAGCTGTGCGTCTATTTTGTGGACGTGTGGGCTGTTGAGCCATACCGGAGCGCAGTATTCTGCAGCTGAGTAGACGAGGCCCAGGGCTGACGAGCGTAGAGTAGGAGCTTAAGCACCCCAAGATATTCCGCACAATTTTGTATTATATTTTTTCTTGTTTTCAGTTTCTCTGTTTTCGATAGGTGCTCCTTAAACGAACGTGTTCTATCGAGTGTCACACCTAGGTACTTTGGGTTTTTATCATGTTTGAGAGTTGTGTTTTCATACTGGAGACTGAGTTCTCTATTTGCGAGTTTGTTATTCAGGTGAAAGCAGGTTACTTCTGTTTTGCTAGCGTTTGGTTGGAATCTCCATTTCCGGAAATATTTCTCGAGATCAGCCGTTAAAATTTCCTCTGTTTCCTCGAATGAGCCGCATCTTTCAGTGAGCCCCCAATCGTCGGCTTATCCATATGTTCTGACCTAGTTTCGGGCATGTCTGAGATGTATAAGCTGAACAAGAGCGGCGCGAGCAACGCTCCTCGAGGTAGACCGTTCTTGAGTTCCTTTGGAGAGCTTATGTCGGAATCCATTACGACTTGGAATATCCTGTCGTTCAGCATGTTGTCGAAGAGTCGGGCTAATACTCTGCACGGAATCACTCGCAGAAACTTATAGATCATGCCTTCTTGCCACACCGTGTCATAAGCTGCCGACAGGTCGATGAACGCGGCTTCCGTTTTTTGTTTTTTTTGGAACCCTGCTTCGATGTGTGTGATGTGCGAGAGAACTTGGTCGACGCAGCTTCGTTTCGGTCCGAACCCAGCCTGTTCTATTGGGATTTCGTCGAAGAATTTTTGGCTTATTCGGTTATATATAAGGCGTTCGAGCAGTTTGTATCTTACGGATAGCAGTGCAATGGGTCTATAGCTTTGGGTGAGGCCGCCGGTTGGCCTGGTTTCAGAATAGCTATGATTTTGGATCTTTGGAATTCTCTGGGTAGATTTCCAGTCCGTAGTATGTCGGTGAAAAATTCGGCCAGCCATTTGATCGAAATTTTCGGCAGTGTATTAGAAATTCAGGACTGATGTTATCGAATCCGGGGGCCTTTCCGGCCTTAAGATCTTGAATTGCTGTCGAGATTTCGTCTGCTGTGAAAGATCGGGAGTGTTCCGTTCCTTTCGCTGAGGTTTTAAGGTGTCTAAGGTCTCGTTTAACTTTCATTATGTGATCTTTGTCCTTTGGTGCTCTGGACGTTGCTACTATATGAGATGCTACTACGTTTGGCGAGATGGTTGCTTTTGGTCTTTGTATGAGTGATCCACTCCCTAGTTTTCTTAGGAGTATCCATGCGTTTCTGTTTGAGGTCTGGAAGTTCAGACTTTCTACGGTTTCTACCCACTTTTGTTGTCTTGCTGCATCAAGGCTGTGGGGGAGTTCATCTGCTATTTCTTGATCACCGGTTTCGAGAAAGTTTTGATAGAGCTCGTCGCTATTTTGTGACCATCCGGGGATGTATTCCTTACGAAAGCCTCTTGGGATACACTTTTTAGCGGTGCCTATGAGTGCTCCCACGAATCTGGTGTAGTTTTTACTCTGTGGAGGGAGCCGGCCTAGGCATTTATCTAGATCTTCAGAAAACTTGTCCCAGTTAGCCTTCCTAAAGTTCCACCTTGGTCGAGGTGTGGACGTGATTATTGGGATTTGGGTGCCCGTTTCTATTATGACTGGGCGGTGCTGGCTGTGTGGGAAGTCACAGAGAACCTGTCGTTGGACCGGTAGGGGTGCATTGTTATTGTTACTGGTTGACGTGAAGCACAGGTCAGGGTTATATTCTTGTCTCCATGCTGCAGACTTGGATGTGAAGCGATCTTTTGCATCGAAGACGAGGTTAAGGTTTTCATCTTCAGCCCATCTTACTAGCGCCTCACCGTTAGCGTCACAGTTTCTATATTTCCACTGTTCGTGCTAGGAGAAATACACTGGACATAAAATCTTATTTAATTAAGATCCTCAAGGACGTCCAATGGGTCTCTATTGAGTACTCCTCATGAACATAATTTTTTTCCTTCAGAAACTAAAGAGAGAACGCCTATGAGATTTGAACATGGGCACTTTAGTAGTCTAGTTTCGGATTTACATCTGTCTTGTTCGAAGCTCATGATCTTCACCGATATGCTACTGGCCATTTTGGGGATAACCTGAATTCTAAATTCTTAATTAGCCGACCGTTCCGTAAGTTCCCATTGACGATTGTTTATTATATTATTTTTGAAAAACACATCATTCAGGTATGCGATAGTTATCGTTGAAGGGTCATCCAGTGGACGTACAGTTTCAAACATTCAGTGTTTGTCCATGTTTGGACACACAATGAATGGTGGTTTTGCAATAGACATCCAATGGATATCAAGTGCTGTGTTGCCTTCCATTCACTCATAATATTCATATAGGATAGTGAAATGGGATAAAAACATACAAAAAGGGTCGAATCCTATATTATGCAATAATTTTCAATAGTTCGACTTGTAAAAAAAATATTTGGACTTTTCATTGACAAACACAATTCTCTTGATCGAATGATCAAAGTGTTATCGAAATCGGTCCTTTACTTTTTGAGAAAATTTTGCACACGTTCCACCCCAGGTGGGGAAGAGCCTTGAGGGTGTACCCCAGAAAATTTCATTTTTCAAATATTTTTGAAACATGTGAAAAAAAACACAAAATTATATACAGGAAATGCGATTAATTCTTTTAACGCTAGAATGAAAACAATTTAGAAATTTTGCTCAGAGGCATATTAGATAGGATAGAGTTGGGTAAATTGAAGAAGGGTTTTTACTCACCAACTTAGTTGCAAAGCAACTTTCGAAAGTCTGAGACCTGTATGAGTTGAAAAGACCGGGACCTAACCTTTTCAAGTGTGATCCGAAGTACTTCCCGACTGTTAAACGTGGAGAATCTGAGGGATTGATATCTATGTACCAAGGATGTTTGGTTGGTCATATATCTCCTTCCGCTCAACTATACTACTAAAATATTTTCATGTTTTATTTCAGCGACAGAGAGCAGGAGTCGAACTCAATTAGTGCCCCATGATTTGCATACACAATTTTTTGGCGATTTTTCAAGGTTTCCCACATAAAAAAAAGTCGATTCATGCTTGAGCATATTATTTTTTATTTATTGTACTGCGTTTGGATGTTCCGTTTTTGAATGAATCACTTAGTTATGGCACCCTACACACCCATCATCCCGAAACCAAAATAATATTCAGCTTGCATATTATTTTCTATGTATTTGTGCCACAATCTTGTGTATGCCACCTTATGTAAAATTGGCAACACCGCCTTAACACTCTTGTATGAGTTCAGATTATTGTGGCACAAATATTAGACACTTTGCCCCATTTCTCATATTTTTGGCATCTTCACACATGATTCACAAATACAGATATTTATGGCATGGGATGCCATAATTTGGAACTGTAATAATTCCTGTAATTTGGAGTGTATCGGAGATCTGAAAATAGCTGAAGATCCCCAATAGATGGATCTACCAGTATGGTTGATACAATTGAAAGTGCCACAATTGAGGGATATTCATGCGATGCCACAATTATTCTGATACGTGTAGGTGTGTGTGGGTGTGTGTGTGTGTTTATAATTGTTGGCAATTCAAATTTGGAATTTTAATTATATATCAAATAACTTGACTGAATAATTGAATAAATAAAAGTATGTGTTTAAATTCTCAGTTTATGGTGCTTATAGTGAACAAATAATTCCTCATCATAGAGCAATTCATTTTACAGAAATTCTACACTTATTTCAGAGTTAATCGAGTCCTTCCATTTCTAATCGCCACCATGGTGAAATTACACTACAGTTTTTCTAAAGTAGATAAACAAAAAAATACACGACATGATTTTCACAGAATTGAGTTAAAAAAACACAGTTTTTCTTCTTTAATGATTGAAATGACAATTGATATAAGATTCAATGATTTTTATAATAGATTCGATTAGAAAAATATATCTTCAATTATTTTCATTACGTAGATTGGAGATTTCTAATTAGACGAATCAATGGAGCGAAAAAAATTATATAAACTTCTAAACTCACTGAAATTCCTTTAATTTTTAGGATATTGTTGTATCTAATTATTCGAAATCCGATTTGTTTAAGATATTCGTATTTATACAGGGTGTCTACCCCCTGTATTTTACGTAAATGGACGTAGAATTATGAAATCCTCCGGATCGATAGACATACCAAATATGCATTCAATGACTAGATAGACGTCATCTTGGACGATGTACACTACACGCCATAAGCATGGATTAATTAACCGACATTTCCGAAAAAGAATATTAGAGAGCAAGATAGGTTGGAAATCTGTTTTGATTTGTAAAACAACATCAAATTTACTATATGTACACTTTTTCCTGAAAATAATTCAGTTCTGAAAAGTCAAAATGTATCTCAGTTCTCATGGAAGCACCCCGATGTCCTATGTAATTGTTGACATACAACCTCCAGAAATTTAAGAAGAACACCAACTCCTACCTCCTTTCCCTTGGTTCCCACGATGTTCTCTGAACATTACAGGATATCCCTTTTCGTGGGAACCAGAACATAAAAAAAATAAAAAAAAATACCAAAATACGTTCAATGATAAGATGTTGTGAAAGTTTGACATATTTCAAAAGTATACGAGATAATATGACATTTGAGTGATCATTGATGACTACCCAGTAAAAAATTTAATTTTCTGGGGAATCTTGTATTTTCTGTTTTGTATTGATTTATACAAATTCAGTTTGGAACGTTGTTTCATTACGTGATACGAAAGCTATCTACACAACTAATATGAGCTATAATGGATATCAGATTAACCCTGCATAACAATCGATTGTATTTTTGGGTTTTCTTTCTTCTCCAGTGATAAGAGGAGATACATGGGTGCTTCCAAAAAAGTGAGATAAATTTAGACTATCCAAAACAGATTGATCAGAAATTTATATCGAGTGGATTTGTTGTTCTGATTACGAATCCAGAGATATTTCTAACCTATAATGCATCTCAGTACTGTCTTCCGAAAATATCGTTTGGTTGTTCCATCGCTTCTGGCGTGCAGTATACATCACTCAAGATACACCCCATCAAAGTCCAAAGAGATTTCCAGCATATCTTGCCTGCTAATATTGTTTTTCGGAAATTTTTGTTGTTTGTTCCTTCGCTTCTTGCGTGCAGTGTACGTCGCCGAATATGACCTCCACCTAGTCTTTGAGTGTATATTTGGTACATCTATCAATTTTACGAATTCTATGTCAACGTTTACGGACCATACTGGGATGAGAAGTAAGACACCTTATATAAATACTTGAGGGTCACAGCAAAAACGTTTCTGATTATGACCAAACATAGAAAAATCATCAAAATCAAAGCTGTTTCGAGGGGTTTAGAAATGAAAACCTTCACTGATTCGACTAAATACGTATGGGCATACTTCATATTCCTTGATGATTCCTTTGTTCAGCTTGTATTGTGTGAAATACATAATCATCAAATTTTATTTACCTCATTTATAAAGCATGAACTCTGCTAAAAAATACTTTTCAAAATTTTCGAGTTCGTCTCTGTCTAATGTGTATGATTCAGAAATGGTTTATACTTGGATTCCTTCGCGAAAATAGAAATCCTCACGTGTTACATAAAAAATCCATATTCATTATCGGTAGCGCATTCGTACGGGTAGGTATGTTTTCTATCGAGGATCGACGTTATCGGGCTAGATGGCACGCGCGATTCCATAAAATAAGAACTGCATTGGGTCTGACCAACTATCTTTTTTCTCTATAAACAAAATGCTATTGCCATTGTATAAAAAATACTATTCATACAATGCCATTGTTTATAGAGAATCTTCTTTTTCTTTAAACAATGACAATGCTATTGCGGGTTTATACCCATTTAGGGAATTCTGTAATGTAACCCTCCAGTAGAGGTCTGTAGGTTGGTGGTTCGGCAAACATCTGGAGGATGGCGCCACTGAACAAAAAAGAGAAACTGTAATAACTGTTCGTTATTGCATTGTCTAAGTATCTTTAGACAATGGTTATTGTTATTAGATCTTTAGACAATGTTTGAAAGTATTGCCATGGTGATATATGGGATGTGAAATGTAAACACATGACAATGCATTACAATATCTACTTGCCTGTTAAGAAATAACACTATGATTCATCTCAAACATTTTAATAATGCGACAACAATGCAACAAGTTGATTACTTACAATTGAATATTATCAACAATTTCAATTTCTCCTTCTGAAGATATTTAATATAATAATAATAATGAATTATCAGGGTATCGAATATTTTCTTCGTACCTTGCATAGCCTAAGAACCATATGTTGCTAGCAACGTATGCACATACTCCAAGAATTCTTGCACCTACTTTACAAGTGCAATAGGTACCAAGTGGGCACAAACATCCCTGGGAGGTTTTGGGATGTTTGAAAATGTAGGCACGAGGATGTTTTTTTAAAAGCAATATGCCCTCCCAAAGAAGACTTTAAAGGATGTTGGAAGTATTGTATTTGTTCTTCTGTGGCATTGCTTAGTATGTCTACTGAGAGGTATTGGCGAAGTCACAAATATGTTAACGTGTGGATGTTCTTTCTAGACGTAACATAGTTTGCCTTAATTGAGAGGTTCATCCCAGATATTGAATATACATTTATATTTAATATGTCCAGTTTCACAATGGTTTTCGACAATTTTTTTCAATAACGTGATCATTTCACATAACAAAAAGTAAAAAATTTCATGTGAATTAAATCATGGAATATTTATATTTTTCGACCCCTCACTTCAACTATTCATTAAATTTTGTATTCCTTCATTTCAATACCAATACCTTCTATTTTACACAGGACAGAAACAATATTCATATATTTTCACAAGCAAATGAAACCAATATTATTCATCACAATGAAAACCAATGTCCAAATAAACCTGATAAAACTCGCAAAACAACATTGGACTGTATGACACATGAAAAACTGTGAAGCGTTGGAAACGACCTGTTTTCCTTATACATTTTTCCATCAGGGACTTTGTTAGTTTTCAGATTATGGAGAGTTTTTTTCTAATTTGTAATTTATTTACCATTAGCATAACAGAAATTGACAATACATTTGTCAATTTCCAAGTTCTAAGTTGGAAAATAAAAAACAACTTCTGATATTCTCCAACAGACTTATGCGAACTGAAATCTATTGACTCTCCAAACAGAAGAATTCGGTTTGTGATAAAACTGAAGAATCAATGTAAAAATGAATATTTTTCTAAATATAATTTCAACTTAATTTCCTTTCCTAGAGATTCAATTGAAACTATATATAAGAAAATATCTAATAATATTGCAATTTTCTTCAAAATTGGTGGTTAGTATATTTCACATCGAATCTGTTTCATGAGATAAAATCTTAAGTTCAGTACCCTAAGAAATATAAAACCTTGGAAGTTATGAAAAAACTTTGTTTTCATCAAACAACATCAACACTATCATCTTAACAGAATAAATTAATGGAAAGTTTCACTCAGAATGTGTCGAGTTAGAATTTCCATTTAGATCACATGATAAACATCCTAAAAGGAATGCATTCCTGTTGGTTAAAGATATTTTATTTACAGCGATTTGATGTTCGTAAAACGTTTTGGGAATGTTCTGTTGTGTCTATGAAAAGGCCTCCAAAAAAACTAAGTACAAGTTATTTTCGTGACATCCCAGAGACATCCTGAAAATCACCACCTGCGGTGGACATTGGCTGTTATAAAAATTCTATACAAGTATGAACAGAACATCGCAGTGGATATTCAATGTCTCAAAATCTCGTACTTTTAACATCTCTGAGATGTTTTTGTGCTCGCTGGGTAGGACCGCTTATTAGTTTCTCATATCTGGCCCTTGGTTATCATAATTCAACGGGTATTCATTGTAAGATATGTACAAAGTATGCTTTTTTGCGTGAGAAAATCGAGAGTATAATCGTGCTCTTATTAAGCCCGGAGTTTCAAAAATAAATTCGCGTATTCTAGCACGACCCAATGTAAGCTTTGTCCAAAATATAATGTAGCGGCTGTCTGGGAAAATGAAGCTGATGTTGACCCATTTTTATCCACATACCTTCGCCTTGTCTCAAATGCAAACGTTCTTGTACGATCCTCATTTGTAACAAGTATCAGTTTGAGCTGGTTGAAGCAATTATGAGATAATGCATTATCTGCGTTTTGCATAAGTATAGGTTCATGAAATAAATTAATTATGGCACAGGCAATTTTTAGAAACTCTCCCAAGTTAGAGCAATGTTGTATTGAAATCATGTCCTGAAATAATTTAAAAATACTTTTCCTTTTCGTGATTCCACAATCCATCTGGTTTTGGTTACTAATCGTGATTGATTTGCCCCTTCAGTCATGAATTGTCTTTGGCCTCCATCTGAACACTAATGGCATCTCATAATCAAGATTTAATTCTTCGAGAAACCCAAGTGCATTCCTGTAACCTCGATCAATAAAAAGAATGTCACCTTCTGGAACCAATAGTCACAGATTTTTCTGAACCTGATTCACGTCGTGAATTAAAATTAAAAAATTAAATTATTTGTCCGAAAAGTATGGACCATGTACATCCAACACAAATCCATCTAGTGCTACAACTAGATCAGCCTTTAGAAGGGTATAGTTCTTATGAAACATTCAGGAAATAAAATAAATAATAAAAAAAACTTTTTCAAAGACAAGCTTTTATTCAAATGTGCTAGAAAGTGAGAAATAATTGCTTTGGATGTGCGACGTGAGTTATTCCGTGAGTTATAGATTCAAGAGCTTGTCGCGCAAGTTTTCAGTTCGAATACAAATGCGACAAGCTTTCGAATCTATAACTCAAGGAATAACCTACGTCGCACACCCAAAGCAATTATTTTTATTTTTTCAGCTCATTTGGATAAAAGCTTGTCTTCAAAAAGGTTTTATTTTAATAATTATTTTTATTGTGTACTTTTCAGTAAGTACGCCTTAATCTATGCATTTTTGTTAATGCATCTTCATTATGAAGCCTTTTGCCTGTAAGTTCTGAGCTATCTAGTTATTCAAAATTAGCTCGTCCGCCATCCTAGAGCGGCCATCTTCAATTAATGAATTCTGGAAAAAATCAATAACTTCCGACTAAATTCATAATCTCCCACACCAAAAACACGACATACCAATTTCGAATAGACACGGCCCATTATCACAAAACTTGTCCACCATCTTGGAATCGCCATCTTGAATATATGCATTTTGACTATAAATTTATAATTTTCGAGCTCAAAAACCTCCACACAACTATTTTCAATTGAAGCGGACCATGATCACAGAGATCGTCGGTCATCTTGAAGTTTCCATTTTTGTTTCACGAATTTTGATAAAAACATGATTTTCGACCCCGAAAACCCCCCCCTACCAATTTTGAATCGAATCGGACAATAATTACAAAACTTGTCTGCCATCTTGAATTCGTGAATTCTGATGTTAAATTCATAATCTCCGACCCCGAAAACCCCCACATACCAATTTTGAATAGAATCAAACCGTTATTACAATACTCGTCCGTTGTCTTGAATTAATGAATTTTGAATTGAAATTCATAATCTCCGACCCCGAAAACCCCCATATACCAATTTTGAATAGAATCGGACCATGATCACAGAGATCGTCGGCCATCTTGGAGTCGCCATTTTTTTTTTAATTTTTACAAAAAACAAATCTTTTTTGCTATCTTAGAGCTGCCATTCTGTTCTTTGCTCTAACAAAAATTCCATAATGTATTGGTACGGGAACTTTGAACACCTGCCAAATTCCATGTTGATCGGGCAACTAGATGTGGGTCAAATTCAACTTGGAAGATTTGATTACAGACAGACAGTCACCGGAACAGGTGAAACTGAATGAAAGCTTGTAAAACAATTTCGTTTGATTAAAATTGTATGTACTTTCATTTAATATTATTCTTGATAGTTATAGTTTAATAGCAGAAATATCAAGGCGCAGGGAATATAATAAGTAATCTGACCCTGTTCCAGATCTCACACTGGCTCTCTCTCTCTCTCTCTTTGCCCTTTTCATGCATTTAATACTTATAAAATATTTGTTTTATCAGTTTTGTCTTCATACACTCATACATCCGAAAATAAAATCGTTTCAGACTACCTTTTTTCAGGGATGAAGATCAGTGAGAAGATTAATCAACTCGTCTTTTGTTTTCTATCGTAGACACATAAGCTTCGTAACAACACATAGATTTTCTCGTTGAGAGTATTAAGCAGAGCGGCTTCCTTCCGTGCGACGTCCTTAATGTCATTCGCCACGAAAAATTGGAGGAGCCTCTCTCCAAATACAGCAAACTCCGAAGTTTTGGGATCAAAATTGGTCGATGTCCCTAGGATACCCACAGTTGACATTTCCAATAGAATCACCTCCTTTTCAAAATTGCAAATCAACTGTGTTCTTTAGTTGACCTTTCGTCGCCATGTTAGGTTTCGATTACTCAATTTGAAATAACCTCTCCTTGATATTTTTTTTTTATATTTGTAATAAGATTATACAGATCAATTCAGTGAAATCTGAAAAATGTCAATCCCTTGACATAACCATCACACACTATGATATTCCAATCCACAACCCTTATAGGGTGAAGCTAACAACAATTACAGATAAACGAGACACATGTATATATAACAGTTAAGTTATTATTTTCGACAGTATTACTTTCAACGGAGAAGTCAACAACTTGGGCTCAATATAACCTTTTCCGTATCTCAATATAACTATTTTCGAAATCCCCATACATACTCTGCAATATATTTTGAGGGTTAAAAATATATTTTAACGCGCAATAAAATATGTTGATGAGGCAAACTGAAAAAAAAAGGAAATATATACCTCATCTAAAATGAAGAGAAAAAAAAACTCAACAATACAAAAACACAAAATTATTCCCCATGTTTATCCTAGTGTTTGTATCTGATAATGAAAAAAAAAACATTTTTCTTCAAATCTTGACTTTGCAACTCTCCTCATTCACTTGAGCACTACAAAAGCCTACTTAGATCGGCGAAGATATACTATAAGTTGCAGTAAGTCATTAATTGATGGAGTCCCCAGTAAGTAGTATTTTTATGAAATTCATCTGATAGTGGGTCAGCTCAAAGTGGAAGAGGAATATACCTGTTTTCATATAGCTACCTTCCTCTTGACTAACTCTTGATGAATGAAGTTATGACCGAAAATCAGAGAAACTCTGAGAAAATCAGAAAAAATCTGATTATATTAAGAGACCGATGAAATCCCTGTATGGAGAAAATGTTCGCCTGAGAAATGGAGCAGAAAATGATTAGATTATACGATGGGGTTTCTTCGGAAAAAAAGTAGAAATCTGCTCGTTGTTCCCAGGCATTTAGTTGTTGGAATTATATTTTCTTATCATAGCGAACCAGTCACGGAATATTCGGGCATTTCAGAGAAATATAAAAAATGAATTTATAGGCAAGGATGAGTGGGACAAACAGAAAACTTTCGGTATTTTACAGCCAGTTCTAGTTAGGATCCTAATACAAAAAATAGGCATTGATATCTTGGGAACATTAAATAATGAACAACCAATAATTAAATCAGCGGATTATGCAATAAGATATGTCGAAATTGCCGCAGCTGCTGATTGGAAGACAGAGACTGACTCGAAGTTATTTCATTCTAAATAATCTATAGTTCACCAGGGATGCCCCAAGGAAAGAATCGTATATACAGGTCGGGTTTGGATATCAAGGATGATCAAGGAATTATTGCTCATCATGGAACACCAAAGGAGCAAACAACTGGGTACCATTCCCAATGCAATGGAAATTGTAAACGGATGAATTCAACGATTATAACAATTCTCAGTATATTCTGAGCAAATTATATTGGGATGAATTTGTTTCACATGCTGAATTTGCTATTGATACTATGTTCCGAAGTACATCAGATCTCAGCCCATGTTTCTTTGTGTATGCAAAATAGCCCATTCCACCAAATATTTTGGCCCCGGTGCAAATCAACAATATTTTATATGGCAGATATTGCTAGGTGTATAATGAAAAAGATATCATATAAGTATTATATTTCAAAAAAGAAATTACGATTTCATCATACAAAGGAATGGAGGGACATAATCTAAAGATATATTTTGGAGCACAATATTTGTCAGATGATAGAAGTATGTTCAGAATCCGACTTCAAGATGTCCCTGTGAAAATAAAGACGAAAGTTCAGTTGGATTGAGCCACGTCAAGTCTAGTCAAAATGAGAGGAACCATTCGAAGTCATGCTGAGCCATGACAAGTCTAGTAATGCCCAGTGCAAACAGATCGAGTCTAACCAGGCCTGGTATTACCAAGTACAACCATTAGGGTAAACCATACCTGTTCTAGCCCAGCCATGTCGACTCAAGCCAAGCTAAACCTAAATGAACCAAGAAAACTCGGCCCATGCCGAGCCAGTTCTGTTGATGCAATGCTTTGGTGAACCAAGCAGTACCTCTCAGAAAAACCACCAAGTCCAATTTGAATGAACCAGCCAAAAATGGAGGGGGCGGCAGATGTAATCAAGGAGGAGATGGTGCAATCGGAAATCTTCCACATGATTTTCATTTGTATATTAATATTTTATTTGACAATTCCTTCAAATGAACTATTTTGATCTTTATGAATATGTATCGAATCATCAGTTGAGATGAAATATTATCGCTTGAACATTCCGTAAAGTAAACCAGTTATTATAATTATTCAAGTAGGACAAGATGTTTCAACTTTCCAAAACACGGCTTGTCTTCATTCGTGTTATGGATGTTTCATAAAGGTCACTGATGTTTCAATGAGGGGTCTCAAGTAAGGTTTTGTAGTGCCCAAGTGGATAAGTCAGAAAGTCAACCACCATTGTTGCATCTTTCGGTTAAAATCAAGTGGTGATTATGGGCATAAGAAAATCTGACTATCGATTTTGCCTGGTTCAGTTAGGTTTGGCTTGGCAAAGGTCGACTTGGCTGACCTATAAAAACTTTTTAACAAGAAATTAAACCGACGAAATACGGAACTGAAAAGTGAAAAATAAAATAAACCTTCTTAGTCTCAGTAACTAAGCTCCTAAACTAATGTAAGTAACTAATTTTGAGTCGGCGCCAAACAAACAAGCAAATGAATTAGGTAAGGCGTAAAATGATGGCATCGAGTTGCGCGGTGACATTCTGATAATTTTTTTGAAGTGATTTAATGATGTTCGTTGATTGTTTGTTTGGCGCCGACTCAAAATCAGTTACTTACATTAGTTTAGGAGCTTAGTTACTGAGACTAAGAAGGTTTATCTTATTTTTTAATTTTCAGTTCCGTATTTCGTCGGTTTAATTGTTTGTTGAAGAGCTTTTATTTTTCAATTTTGCATGGGTAAAATATACTTATTACTACCTACTTGTTTTTTGATTACTTCCAAAATACTTACTTACCCACCTTACTTCAACTATTACCAGTTAAATAATATGATTATCTACTTTTACTATTTGTTGTAATATAAATTATTTTTGTTGTTCTGGTTAGTTCATTTCATTACTTTGTATATCATTCCATCCTCTCATAGAATATAATGGTTTTGACGGATGTGGAACAGAAATAATGTCAGTAGCGATCTGTCATTGTCAACTACGTATGTGTGTGCCAATGTTCATAAGTGAAAAATCAATTACACCCAATTTTTTCACCTCTAAGGGTATATAATTCCATTCGAAATCTGAATATAAGGTATACCCTATCTATTAAAAAAAGAATCATCCAAATCGAAGAACCCAGTACAAAGTTATGCCTGATAGAATCGGTAAACGGACCAAAATTCAGAGGGTGAGTGATCAATATCTTTCATGTTGCTACCCGTAGGGACGGATTTCATCTTTTAAATTCAAATGGGATCACCTTCGAAGTACACCCTATCCACTGAGAAAAGAATAATCGGAATCGGACGCCTCAGTAAAAAGTTATGCGTGATCATACATTAAAAAAATGATGGAAAAAAAATATACGGGTCGACTAGAGAACCTCCTCCTTTTTGGTTTCGTCGGTTAAAAATAGGTATGATTTCACTTAATGGTTTCACTTGGTAATACCAGGCCTGGTTAGACCTGATCTGTTTGGACTGATTATACATGACATGGCTCAGCTTGAATGGTTTTGCTCATTCGGACTATGCTTGACGTGGCTCAGCTCAAATGAACTTGAGATGGCTCAGTTTGGGTGAGCTTACATGACTCATACTGGTTGAACTTGACAACTCGACTTGAACCAACTTGGCTGGTGTTGCTACCTCATCTTGTCTTGTTTCGTCTTTATTTCTACAAGTTCATTTTGGAGCGGTAATAGTCTCATGACTCTTTTGCACTCCTAACAGAAGATGTAATAATATATATATATATATATATATATATATATATATGTATTGTTATGTTTACAAGCACGTGTTAAATGTTCAAAGAGTTAAAATGAAAATTATAAACTGAAATAGCACATAAATAACATATGTTCATATTTAGTAATTCATGCTATGTTATTTTACAGTTTTTCTGAGCATCCTACCTTTTTCTGAAACCTTATATGATATTAGTCGATACCTATGTGTTAAATAAACATGTTTTCAACATTACACGCATTTGGCATAATTTACAAAAATTATAGAAATAAAAATTTACTAATATATGTTTGAGTACAAGCAGACAACAAAATGTTAAAGTTAGAACATTCTGTGTATGAAATTAAAAAAATGAAAAACAGAAAACGTCAAAAATTATTTTTAATAAATTATGTATATAGTATGCAAAGTATTCAGAAACTATTAGTGAATAAAATCTGTCAAATAAACTAAAATAATGAAAAGTCCAGCAGAAAGTGGGTGAAAACCGGGAATTCCTGGAGAAAACAAAAGATAGGTGGTACCGATGGAGAAAAATCATCAAGCTGAGGAGATGGAAAAAATAATTTTTGGAAGAGCAACTCAACAGAATTTAATTTGGGAAATCAAGGATATTTTTGCTTCACAGTTAATTGCCGCTACACCACAAGAAAATACCAGAAAGAACATTAGCTAATAAAAACCAGGTACATAACGAATCTGACCTTCTCATTCCATACATATACCAGTCCGAGGACGAATTCACAGTCGAACAAGGGGACTGCAGACTGAAACGGCAGTTTCCAACAAGAGGAGAGTGATCCAAGACACTGAACATTTGCATTACAAGGAGCCACAGGTACTTTAGAACCATAAAAGTTACAGAACTCAGTGCATTTTGAAAATAAATCTTTGAAGAACTCCTTCGATAAAAACTTTCATGAATTGTTATATAGACTAATTATTTCTCTAAAATCAACATAACCTACAGAAATAGGTTACATTTCACTCTTTTTTATTATCACATAATTGAACTTTTCATGTATATTTTGCTATGAAACACTTATTTAAGTTGATTATCGCAGAATAGGTAACAGTACGTCTTCCTGAATAAAGAAAATTATTATTTTGATGAATTTCTGACTTATTTTCAATAATTGATCAAAAGAGTTTGCCATTTTTCTGAAACTGACAGCAAGAACACTACCAGAGGGCTCCACAGTTGAACATGCTTATGAGATTCCATAGGCGTACCGATTGAGTTAGCTGAGGTAAAGAAAATAAGGTAAAAGAGTCAAATGGGAAAAAGGTTCAAAATACATAAAAATAAATTTCGAAAAATGTCAAAGAAAAAAGTTGCTCAGTTTCCAATTTCATACCTTTCCTCCGCATTTGGACTCTCTACTGTCACTTCGACTTTTTTCCAATTTTTTTTTTTCGAATCTTTCGCTCTACCGATTCGAACGAAACATGATTCAAATTCCATGATTTTGATGAGAACGAGACTTCAATATCATATCTTGCCCAGAAAATACTCACATTGGCCTGTTACCAGAAAAAAAAATTAATGCACCTCCAGAAATTCGTCTTTGTTTTTGAAAAGTTCATCTAGTTTTTTCATTTCATTGTGAAACTGATTCGGATTTTCGAAGTATGGACGTTGATGTCAGTAATCAAATTAACGAATTTCTCTTCATTCTTATTACACTAGTATTTCTTTTTTTAACAGATTTGTATCCCGTTAACTGCAGATGAGTTCGAAATATTTTGATGTAGTTTACACCCAACAGTGTGACTGTTGGATGTAAACTGTTTGATGAAATTCTCGAGCAAATAATAATTTTTCAAAGCGTTTCTTGAATTAATTTCATACATCTCATATTTTTTATTTTCACCATTAGATGTGTAAAAAACATTAAACCAAAATAACTATAACCAAATTCACAACAAAACATCGTAACATTCATTGATTTATCTCAATAATCTTATAAAGAATCCGAATTCATCATTCAGTATGTGGTCCTTCCCGTTCCATACAAATTATAGTCTTTTCATTCACAGACTTTGTGGCATTTTTAATAAATAGGGGATTTATATTAGCACAACACTCCCGAATGGTATTCTCTAAATGTTCTTTGTTTGCAAATGGTCTTTGCTTATACACTTTTTGTTTCCGATAACCGCATAGAAAAAAGTCCATTGGAGATAAGCCCGGTGATCTTGGTGGCCAATAATCTTTCCAATCTCGTCCTATCACTTTGCCCCTAAACATCTGACTGAGACACTGTTTCACTTCTACCGTTTGGTGGATCGGTGCCTCGTCAAGCTGATACCACAAATTTCGTCAGGGGCAGATTATCCAAAACTTCAGACAACTGATTCATAATGAGATTTCTGTACATGTCTGCGTTCAAATTTTCTCAAAAAAAATATGGTCCAATTATTTGGTTATGTAATGAACCACACCACACATTTGTCTTGAATGAATATTGGTCACGGCATTCTTTTACAAAATTTGGAGTATTGTTGGACCACCAGCGACAATTTTGGGAACTAACTGTTCCGTTTGACGTGAAAGTTGCCTCGTCTGTCCATAAAATCTTGTAGGGAAATGTGATATCATTTTCTCTCTCACCTTGGAACCAAAACGAAAATCCTGCTCGAATATCGAAATCTCTTTCTTTAAGAGTGTGTATACCTTGTTGGATAATGTGGTTTCTTGAAACGATTGTCTACAGAGCCAGTTTCTTTGAATGTTTTCAATATCCTTTCCACGGTACTAAATTGAATATTTCTTCCTAGATGCCGGTGATTGAAAATACAAGCAACATCTGGATATGGCACACTCTCACCACATAAAAGAACGATTTCCACTTTGTCTGGTGTGGATAACATTGTACATAAAACTTATTTGTGAATTATAAATGTAGGAAAATCTGTACACAAAACAACTAGATTTATTAAACGCAATTATTTGACATTAACTAAAACAAATAAATTGTTTCAAAAGCCTACTAAGGGAAAGTTTCATTTTGATTCGATCAATTGTACTATTTTCTTTCCGAAATGTTGTCTTGTATTGTTTAAAATCACGAAATTTCATATCATGTTTAGTACAAATCGCTAGAACGAAAGTCTTTTGAATAGTTATGAAACTGTAGGTCATTGATATTTCGGGTTTGTTTGTAACTGAATTATTGGTCAGAAAAATAATCGAACTGGATGAAAATCTATTAAAAAAAGAAATACGAGTGTGATAAGAATGAAGACAAATTTGTTTATTCGATTACTGACATATTAACGTCCATACTTCGAAAATCCGAATCAGTTTCACAATGAAATGACAAAACTAGATGAACTTTGCAACAACAAAGACGAATTTCTGGAGGTGCATTTTTTTTTCTGGTAACAGGCCAATTTTCTGGGCAAGATATGATATTGAAGTCTCGTATTCATCAAAATTATGAAATTTGAATCATGTTTCATTCGAATCGGTAGAGCGAAAGATTCGAAAAATTAAAAAAAAATAGAAAAAAGTCGAAGTGACAGTAGAGAGTCCAAATTCGGAGAAAAGGTATAAAATTGGAAACTAAACAACTTTTGTTTTGGCATTTATCAAAATTTCTGAAAAAAAAAATTTTTTGAGGATTTTCGAAAAAAAATATCGAATTTGACAAGTCTAGAGTAGCACATGACAAAAAGAAAGATGCTGTTTTTAACTCATTTTTCAAGAACAAACTAACTGCGAAGTCAAATTTTCATTATACCTCTTAATAAAAAAAACTGCCATATGTGTGGCACTGTATATATATATATATATATATATATATATATATATATATATATTTATATATATATATATATATATATATATATAAATATATATATATATATTATATATATATATATATATACGTATATATATATATAAATATATATATATACATATATATATATATACAGGGTGTAACTGAATAAGTGTAAAACATTTAAGGAGGTGATTCCTCATCGAAAAAAAGATAGGATCTTTCATATAAAGAAACTTCATTGGAGCATCCCTTGTTAAGATACAGCCCCTTAAAGGGGGTACATAAAATTTGTATAACAATTTTTTTCACAAGCACTGAAAAAGTTACAATATTGAAATTAACCTGACGTTTTGTACTACCAAAAGACACTTAGCCAGTAATTTATTTGGTTTACCCCATGGTTGTAAGGGTGAAAACGCAACCCCTAAAATTTATTTCCAATGTAACTTTTGTCTTATCATTTGTTTACCATTTAAAATTTATTTCCGATAGCCTGTTTCATTCTAAACAAAAAATGTCTCCTGGGTTTTGCCCAAAATAAACCAGTAAGCAGCAAAACATTATTTTACGAACAACTACAGAGATACATCGTCATAAATGCGAAAATACGAAACTAATCTATCTAGTAGGTCGCTATTAGCGATAGTGACAATTAAATTGGTATGACGCTGTCAGTTTGGGAATTTTCGGAATTGAATTAATACTAATTGTGTGTTGTTGTTCTGTTCTTAATTTGTTACTTTAATAATTCACTTGTTAATAAAATGGCATACACAAATGAGGAAATGGCTGATATGCATTACGTTTACGGTCTGTCGCAGGGGAATGGGTTAGAAGCTTCTAGAAGATATGCTGAAATGTATCCTCAACGGCAGCATCCTTCACATAGAATATTTGCTCGACTTCATCAACGATTACGAGAATATGGTTCATTCGACAAAAGAACGCAGGATTGTGGTCGCCATCGAGAAATACGAACACCACAGCTTGAGGAAGCAGTACTTAATTTGATTGAAGAACAACCTACTACCAGTACTAGAAAGATTGCTTTCCAGCTAAATGTTGATCATATGACGGTATTTCGAATTTTAAAGGAACAACTCTTATACCCTTACCATCTGCAACGAGTACAGGCACTGTTACCGCGAGACTTTCCGAACCGTCTTGAATTTTGCAATTGGATGCTGAAAATGATTAGAAGAAATTGTGACTTTCTGAAGACGATAGAATTCACAGACGAATGTAGTTTTTCTCGGGACAAGATTATTAATTTTCATAATTACCACATATGGGCTGATGAAAACCCTCACGCTATTGTCGAAACTAGCCATCAAGAACAGTTTTCTCTTAACGTGTGGCTCGGAGTTATTGGGGATGATTTAATTGGGCCTCATTTTCTACCTCCTCGATTAAATGGTGAGGCATACGTTCAATTTTTAAGAGAAGTGCATCCAGTACTGCTGGAGGAAGTTCCTTTGGGCGTCAGAAGGGATATGTTTTTTATGCATGATGGGGCTCCCGCCCATTTTAGTCAAGTAGCACGTCAGCATTTAACTGAAACATATGCAAATCAGTGGATAGGTCGAGGAGGACCACATAAATGGCCCGCTCGATCCCCGGATCTCAATCCTCTCGATTTTTCTATTTGGGGCCATTCACAGCATTTGGTATATCGTACTCCTGTTCGCGATGTAGAGGACTTAAGAAACCGCATCATCGATGCGTGCAGGGTAATCAGAGAGACTCCAGGAATATTTGAGCGAATACGTGGCTCAATGCGCCGACGTCTAGACGCATGCGTAATGTTTGAAGGTAGACATATTGAACATTCACTATGATTTCTACATGTTGTGTGTTTTGTTATTAATAACTTAGTTTTGTTTATTACCCTTCAATCGTTTAATTCAGGTACTAACTACAAAATAACAATAAATCCAGTTCGCATTTATGACGATGTATCTCTGTAGTTGTTCGTAAAATAATGTTTTGCTGCTTACTGGTTTATTTTGGGCAAAAAACCCAAGAGACATTTTTTGTTTAGAATGAAACAGGCTATCGGAAATAAATTTTTAAATGGTAAACAAATAATAAGACAAAAAGTTACATTGGAAATAAATTTTAGGGGTTGCGTTTTTCACCCCTTACAACCATGGGGTAAACCAAATAAATTACTGGCTAAGTGTCTTTTTGGTAGTTCAAAACGTCAGGTTAATTTCAATATTGTAACTTTTTCAGTGCTTGAAATTTTTGTACCCCTTTAAGGGGCTGTATCTTAACAAGGGATGCTCCAATGAAGTTTCTTTATATGAAAGATCCTATCTTTTTTTCGATGAGGAATCACCTCCTTAAATGTTTTACACTTATTCAATTACACCCTGTATATATATATATATATATATATATATATATATATATATATATATATATATATATGGGGCTTCCATAATGCCTCCAGCTATCTCCAACCCCAGTGACAACACTCAGGGACCAATAAACACCTCAGACGGACCCCCCATAACAGACCTCTTGAAATTCCTAACCTTCGGCTGCCATATTTGTTTCTATATATGGTTGGGCTCCTATAACGTTTCGAAACCTCTCAGACCACTTAACAGCCAAGAGACCACTTAACACCCCAGAGCAGATATTTTTTTTCAATCAACCTACGGCGGCCATATTTTCTATATATATATATATATATATATATATATATATATATATATATATATATATATATATATATATATATATATATATATATATATATATATATATATATATAGTCCCAAAACGGCCCCCATGACGTTCCCAGCTGTCTCAGACCGTCATAGCAGCCTAAGGGGCCACAAAACCCCTTAGCGGTCCTAACTCACCCAGTTATAGCTATAGCATATCTACTGATGTGTCTTCTGATCAATTTGAAACTGGATTGAAATTGTGGTATCTTGTCCAGTCATGATTTGTTAATAAACAAGTTAGAAATTCTCATGGTGATTTGTAATTTATAAATCACTTCCTCATTTCTCAAGGAAGTGTTGATTTCACCAAGTATCAATTGCTTTTGTTTATCGTCCGCTTTGATAGGTTTATATTTGGAAAACACATTCTTTTATGACTCCAGCTGGAAATATTTCGTCCAATTTTGGCTATTTTTCAATTTATTGTGTCCCGTTTTGATGAATTCCTAATTTTGGTAGCAAAATTACCATACCTAGCAGTTTTAGCATTTAGCCTTAATAGGCAACTGAAGATACATGAAGTTGTTCGATGGAATGAGTGGATAATTATTTTCTATAATTTTAAATTATCTCACTCTCTCGTTGGTTAACCAAATATTCCGAATGTCTATTAGTATCATAACTCTCGTTTCGGACGCCCATCGTCCTAATGGATTCAAAAGGTTTTTAGTGAAAACGAGGAAAAACGTCAAAATCGGGAATCGCTGACCATGCCTGGACTGAGCACCATCGAGTTCTGTGGGACGACGCAAGTGTTCTTCGTAGAGAGGAGCATTGGTTCAACCGAAAGTTCAAAGGGGCCGCCTACATCGAAGCCAATAGCACCTTCAGTCAACCAAGCGTTGAGATCAAGAACGTATGGAAACCACCTATTGCTCTATCTGGTGGGCTGCAGAGGTGCGAAACGTCACGCACCACCACTCCACGCGGAATTACACGCACCACTGCACATGACGGAATTACACGCATCATTGCACCGGCAGTCATATAAATTGGTAAGTAGCACCTAAATTCGTCTGTATTCACCTGAAGACGATTGCAGATACAATCATTCGAAACGTCGTGAAAACCTCTTCAACCCATTAGGACGATGGGCGTCCGAAAAGGGTGTTTTCAAGTTTCCACATCGTCTACAACCTTCAAACAAACGTCCATTAGTATATTTATACTCGATTACTCATAAAAGTTATACGTAATAGAATTCACGTGAATCATTTATATTTTTCATTAAGTTTTATTAATATTTCGAACTGAATAGTTAATGGTGTTCCTAGTCAATGAAATTGATTCATCTGTAATTTTCTTTGGCGTCTTCCCTGTTCTCGATTTGAAATCACTTCGGTGTATGCTGCTATTTCAGTGATGTATCTCAGCGCACATAATTTTCCTTCCGTTTCACCGGAAAAAAAAGTAGTTCCTATAGAAGGATAAAGTGACGGATATAATCGGTGGAGGGTTCACCAAGATTTCTTGAATCTGAACATGAATTCCTTCCAAGCTTTTAAGATGGTCTTACCTGTGAAAATTAAAACTTTCCGATATTTTTTTTGATAAGCCTTAGAGTCTCCAAAATATCATTCAGTGAACAAGGACGAGGCTTCCAAATCTTCATCAGTGACCCTCAATCAAAATGTGTATATTCGAATATTTTTTCAGGAAATAAAAATTATTGAGGCTTTCAATTCATTAAAGTAACATGTTCATTGCCAATTTAGTTTTAGGGTTGGATATTACGGAGAATCTTTCACTGATTATTTTCTACTAGAATTGATCATACAACAATATTGGGGACATCCATTGATTTCACTTGAAGAGTTATAGTGAGCTTCTCATCTTCATTCGTGCCAAAATATCTTTTGTATGGCGTCTATTCCACTATCCAGTGAATACTGTTGCAAACAGCTGAATAAGTCAGTGGTCCACTGCTCGAGTTTTAGGAAATACGAAGCAAAAATGTCATTTCACCAATCTGGGGTTCATTAACAACACCTTATTCTGTGCTCTGTTACATAGTAGACACTATGGAAACACAAATTGGTATTTTCTGGTGCAAGCAAATAATAATATAACTTTTATTAAAAAAAAAAACTAGAAATTCCCACGTTTTCAATAACGAGAGTTTATCACTTTCGATACTTTGAATCCGGAGATATTGTTCATGCCTAATCTATTACTCATTTTCAGTCTCGTTCGTTCCATAAGTTTCCAAAAAATGTTGTTCTCAAATACCTTCCCAAACTTGATTCTGAGTATCCGATTTTATCAACTGTAGCTT
Source organism: Gonioctena quinquepunctata (assembly GCA_018342105.1). Taxonomy (NCBI): domain Eukaryota; kingdom Metazoa; phylum Arthropoda; class Insecta; order Coleoptera; family Chrysomelidae; genus Gonioctena; species Gonioctena quinquepunctata. Next base: position 124,726 of record JAFIRS010003126.1, on the reverse strand, counting down.
CCGTATTCAATTCGGCAACAATTATTGATCAGTCAATATTTTTCTCATCATGTTCATGGATTTTTTTTCAATTTTCGAGTACTATGTACCTTGTACCTATGTACTAAATTATTTCACCTTTTCTAAAAACTCGGTGAACGACAGTTCTTTCACTGTCAATCCGCCTATTTATCTTTCTTTGTAAAAGAATTATTGTTGGAAAGCACTGGTTTATGTTTGGTGAATTGACCAAAAACATTTAGAATATACAGAGAGAGAGAGAGAGAGAGAGAGAGAGAGAACTCATGAATTATACGTGACAATAGAATTTGATTGAATTCTGTTCTATTCTCATTTCTCCCCTATTATTCCATCTGTAACAACAATTATAAAAATGTTTACGAAGAGCAAACGACTCAGTGTGTCCTGACAACTCCGTTCATTGAATGGAGTTCTTCGTGAGAGAAATCTTTAGTTTTATCATTAATTTACTTTCCGAAAAATATATTGAAATTGAATAATATGGAAACTATGAAACAAATATAATTTGGAATACAGTTGAAGGAGATCGATCAAGTTCACAATGACCCATACCTCCAGGAACGTAGCATGAAATCTCGTAGCACTAAACTGCGAAAGAAATTGCTGAACCATCTAGACATGCAAACCTCCGGAGGCGAAAGCGACTCTTCACAAGATATCTACTAGACCAATGCCTGTCCGAAGTATTATTCAGTGGAACATAAACGGCCACTACAGACATCTGGAAATGCTCCAACTCCTCATTTCAGAACACACTCCACATGTAATCTGCCTACAGGAAACCCATTTTCGCAACAACAAAGAACATAACCTCCGAAACTTCAACGGATTCTTCAAGAAAAGACAAACTCACGAAAGGGCTAGTGGAGGAATTGCTCTATACATATCCAATAATTCAGAAGCACACTCTATCCTCTTAGATACAACCCTCGAAGCTGTAGCTGCATCAGTGAATCTGCCTCGAAGAATCAATATCTGCAGTATTTACATTCCTCCAAATCAAAGTGTATCTTATTAAGACAAATACCTTCGCCTCGACTGATCATGGGAGACTTCAACGGACACAATGTCATCTGGGGAAGCTCTGATACCAATACAAGAGGACACATGATTGATAGCTGATCTTCTGAGTCACACCAACCTAACATTACTTAACGACGGACAACACACACGATTCCACTCTTTCGACGGAAACACATCAGCCCCAGATTTCACCATGACCCATCACTACTCATATGCATGTCATGGGAAGTTCTGCCTTTTCTATATGGCAGCGATTACTTTCCAATAAAAGTCACCTACACCCAAGGAAACTTTGATCAAATGAAACCCTTACAAAAATGGAAATTAAAAAACGCAAACTGGACCCTTTTCCGGAACAAGATCGAATCCGAACTACACCCCTTGACAATTCTAGATGAAAATGCTGACGCTCTTTCGAAGAAGCTCTCCAAAACCATACTGAATGCAGCAGAAATAGCCATAGGAAAATCATCCCATATAAAAAGACATCCACCCGTTTCGTGGTGGAATGGCGAATGCAGAGATGCTATAAAACAGAGCAGAAACGCATTCAAGAGATACAAACGGAACAAAACACAAAAAATTTTATTAGCCTTCAAAAATCTCAGATCCAGGAAAAGATATATCCTAAAGCAGAGCAAATAAGCCTCCTGGAGAAACTATGTTTCAAGTATCACTTCATCAACACCAGTTACCGAAATCTCAATAAATTTTTCCCATTTTCGACATAAATAACGTTTATAAGTTTTTGAGAATTGCAAGTGTTTTTATTGATTTTCAAGAAATTAAGTTATTCACAAATTGCTTTTTGATAGTTTGGTTGACGAGTGCAGCATTGTGAGGTGGCTCTAACTGCAGACTTTTCCAAAGTGTTTATATTCAAGGCCTGGCATGCTCCAAAAGTGAACTGAACAGACGCTCTTTCTTTTCACGCCACAGACGGTTGTTTTGGGATAGCATTATTCTCCTGTGGGCGACTCCGATGCAGATCCAACATTTAGCTCAATACGATAGACAAGTTATTGAGTTCATATTTCAATTTATCCCGTATCATTCGCATTCATTTGGATCCTACTCATCTCAGAAAAAGCACATTTTTCCTTCTATTATTTCGTCATCATTCATTTTCAGGTAAAAAAAACAATCATTTTCGATCTTTGCTCTCAAATTCTTCCAAATCACGACCAATGAGTTCCTGAATATTTCGTCCAGCCCTAGCAAACAAGGGATCAAAACGAAACCCCACCTTCTACACTGGAAGACTGAATGACGAAATTGACAGTCTTCCTTCCACTCCAGAGATAACAATCCAAATGAGAATATATCTACTTATGGGAATATAACTGAATATTGAAGAATATGAAAGTGGAAATATTGTGTCCGAAATATATAATGAAAAGGGGGTAATTTTGTGGCATAGATGACAAATTATTAAATTAAAGAAGAAAAAAGGATCCTCAAGTGGGAGTCGAACCCACGACCTTATGATTTCTAGCCATACGCTCTACCATCTGAGCTATTCGAGGATAAATATTGCTTTTTTTTCTTTAATTTAACAATTTGTCCTCTATGCCACAAAATTCCCCCTTTTTCATTATATATTTCGGACACAATATTTCCACTTTCACCTTATATGGCTAAATCTTATCAGTGGTGAGAGATCATCTGCTCAGATCAGCTACTGAAATTTTTGAATGACGATGAAGTTGAGTGACAGGTAATGGATCTCGACAGCCAGTTTGATTTTCGATTCATTTCTCACATGAATATTAAATTATGGAAGAAAAGGTTCACGAGTGTTTGTCGATTCCTTTGTCCTCGAATAGCTCAGATGGTAGAGCGTATGGCTAGAAATCATAAAGTCGTGGGTTCGACTCCCACTTGAGGATTCTTTTTTTTCTTTAAATTAATAATTTGTCCTCTATGCCACAAAATTCCCCCTTTTTCATTATATATTTCGGACATAATATTTCCACTTTCACCTTATATATTTGGCTAAATCAGTGGTTAGATATCATCTGCTTAGATCTGCTACTGGAATTTTTGGGATGTCGATGAAGTTGAGTGACAGGTAATGGATCTCGACGGCCAGTGATAAGTACGTTTGGATTTTCGATTCATTTCTCACATAAATATTAAATTATAGAAGAAAAGGGTTCACGAATGTGTGACAATTCCTATGTCTTCGTATAGCTCATATGGTAGAGTGTATGGCTAGAAATCATAAGGTCGTGGGTACGACTCCTACTTAAGGATGCTTTTTTTTCTCAAATTTAATAATTTGTCCTCTATGCCACATAAATTCCCCCTTTTTCATTGTAGAATTTTTTTTTGGATTACTTCATAAGGTTCCATCAACAATAAAGAGAAATTCCATCAACAATAAAGAGAAATGAGGGCCAAGAAGCCTGAAACCGGTATGCGGATTGTTAGGTGAACACGACATAAATTAAACATAATCGAGCTTATCAGAAAGAAACATTTGCATTCAATGTCCATTGATATTATATGGAAGTATGCATGGATTTTCAGGTGAATATCATTCAACGTTCTGCGTGGTATTTGCCAGGAAAGTAGTTGTTTTTCACCTGAGATCTACCATTTTCTGGTTCAATTTTATATTGAATCCTTTATGTGAAGAAAACCGTTTAATTCGATTTTTCTAATAAAGAGAATATTACTCACTGTTAGTTTTATGAGGAGGAATGGGAAAATACTCCTTAGAAGATAATGAGATCAATAATGTGACTGAGGTTAGAGAAACAAAAATGGAAAAAAAACATTAAAGGAGGAATGAAAAGGACATTGGTGGAATGGACAGCAGATCAGAAAAAAATTGTAACAGAATATTTTCGAAAACATATAGAAATAAAATATTTCCCTCGAAGAGATATGGATGTGAAGAATCGAAGGTGAAATACTCACAATTATTAGAACACAAAGACTGAGCGAAGATGAAGGTATTTGTACAAAATACATATTCTGCAAAAATGTAAATATATTCTGAAACTGACTAATATGGAGATTTTATTTCTTATTTTTCAGATGACTATCTGAAACAAGTTCATTAATTTAGGAATCGTGATATTTTGTTATATTTTGAAGATTCCAGAGAATTTATTTCTGTTTTACTCTTTGAAAAAGCAGCACTGGAAGCTCTCAAGTCACACACTTGTGAGTCTAGACTGACTTGGGACTACAAACTCTTCCTAAGACAACTGGCTACGAGTAATCAGGTTACTCTGATGTGGGTGCGAAGAAATAAAAGGCAATGCGGAAGCGAACAGCCTTGGAAGGCGCAAATACCCAATTTTCTGGCCCAGAACCCTTCTGTGATATTTTCAAAGCCCACATCAAGAAAGAGTTTCGGCGCTGGGAAGCTGACAAAATTGGAACCCACTGGAATAAGATTCCAGGGCGGAGACAAGCGAAAAAGCTTTTGAGCTCATCGCCAAAGAAAGCTGAACAGCTTCTCGAGTTCGACAAGCAAGACTTGAAACTGGTACTGCTCACCGGACATTGTCCTCTGAGGTATCACCTCAAAAAACTGGAAAGATCAGACGGTGAACTATACCGTTACTGCGAGAATTTCGCTGAAACTGCAGAACACCTGCTTTGCGACTGCCAAGTGCTGTTTTGCAAGAGGCTTGAGTTCCTCGAAGGAGTTTCACTAACGCCCTTATCACGGGTCGAGGTATGGAGGGGCTGAGGTAGATCAATCCCCCTATGATCTACTCTTTTGAAATGTATTCACTTACGAATCTTCCGGAAATTATTAATTCATTTATATATATAGCGTGCTATTCCTGTGAGCTCAATCAGTTTTTTTTCCAAAATCTCGTATGTATTGTCACGAATACACTACTTCCACAGCAACAATATGTACAGTGGTAACAACAGCAAGCTGGTGAGTACCTTACCCTACCCCACACTATGGGAATCCAGATACGCTGGATCAATGCGCTAGGTTATACTGCTACCGAATCATTCCAGCCACGGTGGGTCCGCCTAATGAGGCTACTGGCTCTGGAATGCGCCGCTCCCCACCAAGTCAGCAAGGAATACAATCATCACTGCCCATAGATAAAGGACTTCCCCGTCTCTACCTAATACGGTATGTTTTTCATTGGTCAACTATCTATCACCCTTTCCTCAGAGTCCAACACCATGTGGCGTGCGAGGCAACGGCAAGCCTATGGGGGGGGGGTCCTCTTTCCCTGGATACCCATGTCAACAGGATATTTTCAATATCAGCAAGATTTCTCTTGCATCAACCATATCCGCCGCTTACTTTCTTTCAAAAGCTACTGGGTATGCTACCATGTTAACTGAGAGGGGACATTGACTTTACCCAGCCATGTCTGGCATCTGTCGGCCTAGACACATGGCGGGCCTTGGCCTCACACTTCTTCCCCAGTTGATTTTATGGAAAATTGAATAGATACATTTTGATTAGCAAGGGATTAATTTTCCGAAGAGAAGGACGTCATATTAGCTATAGTTTGATTCTTTCAATTAGTATTACCATAACAGGTAAGTGATGAGATAAAGAAAATTTGTGTTGTGGTTATCTACCTGAAAGACCACAAAAAAAACAAATATTTAATGACAACATAAACGATTCCAAAACACAGTTCTCTGTGAGTTTTATGAAACGTTGGATAATTATATCATTTTCTACATTTTTCTAATATTCAATAGTTTTCGAGTAGTAAATTTCAAATAATTCAAGGAATTCTAGGAATTTGCCAGTCTGTTGGGATCGGAGATGTGTATTCGTGTTGTATCTGTCATATTTTTGTTGCTGTAATGGAACACCATCTTTTATTATCATATCATCCATGACTGGTCCCCAGCAATTACGAATTTTTTTATATGTGGTTATACATATAATGGAAGTGAAGGAAGACATCACCTAATGGGCTGATCATTTGGAAACATCAGAAAATACTTAATTTAGGGAACAAAACTGATTAATTACAATAAATTAATCAAATGATTTCATTTATATAACTATAATTTATTATTAATAGGATTATTTACTATTATACTAATTATATATCAATGATGACGAGATATTGTTCGAAAAAAAACATATCAGAGTTCAAAAATTTTTTTTTTTTTAATTCCTTTTTTTAATTTTTTTTAAAAGCTTTTATTCAAATGCACTGAAAAGTCAAAAATAATTGCTTTGGATGTGTGACGTAGGTTCTTCCGTGACTTATAGATTCAATTCAATACGTACGCCCTAACCTATGCATTTTCTTCAAAGCATCGTTATTATGAGGCCTTTCTTTCCTGTAAGTCCTGATCTATCTAGTCCTTCAATGAGGAGACTATCTAGAGATCAACTCATTCGCCATCTTGAAGTTGCCATCTTCAATTTATGAATTTCAACTAAAAATCAATAATATTCGACTTAATTCGTAATCTCCGACCCCAAACACTCCGACATACCAATTTTGAATCGAATCGGGCCGACATCGACTCCGAAAACCCCCTCACACAAATATTGAATAGAATCGGACCAGAATCAAAAACCCCTTTTTACCCCTCTTAAAATTTCGACATAAATTCATTATCTTCGACCCCGGAAACCCTCACATACCAATTTTTGAATCGAATCGGACCATAATCATAAGACTTATCCGCCATCTTGATTTTTTCATTTTGATAGAAATTTCACATTCTTCGTCCCTGAAAACCCCCAAATACCAATTTTGAATCGAATCGTACCATAATCACAAAACTTGTCCGTCATCTTGAAGCCGTCATTTTTGTTTTTTTTTTCCAACGAAAATTTCATTATGCTTTGTCACCGGAATTATAATCACCTGCCGAATTTCAGCTCAATCGGATGTCGGCAAGTGTTCCAAAAATGGATTACAAATTTTGAACCGGAAAGAATGACAGCATATGAACGAAGCGAGTTAAATAAAAATGTGTAATAACACATGGCAACCGCGCCGGATGCCGTATCGTGCTGAGTATGAAAGATATAATGCAAATTGGATGCAGTATCATACTAAATATGAAAACAAATTATTCACCGGATGTGATAATGATATGATGGTGAAAGGACGCAATATCATATAGGAATACTTTTTTTTTATTTTTGAAGTTTTTGATAATCTGAAACCAGCTTTGAGAAGATTTTTTTGTGTAGAACCAGTATACTCTATCAGAATTGACCTAGATAGCGTATTTCTGGTGGATGCAGTAACGTACGCTTCCTGAAAGGACGCAGTATTGTAGGCAAGATGTAAATATATATTCATATATACCATTCTTGCGATTCCGGTCTTCTGGGATGGTGTGTAACACTGCCAAAGCAGGTCCACTATGAAGTGCAGTAGCCTTCATATTTATAATATTATATATATATATATATATATATATATATATATATATATATATATATATATATATATATATATATATATATATATATATATATATATATATATATATATATATATATCAATAAATACGAATTTTGGATGAACTATTATCATCCAATTACATGGCAAATTTTACGCCCCAAAATATGTCCAATATTCTTCTGCATAATGAAATCATCATTTCCATTTCAGAATGGAATAATAATTGAATTGCATCTGTTGTAGAATGGGTCATCTGGTATACACAAGGAACATTGGCTGTGCCCTGATATACTGTGGTATTCATGGCAAATTGAGAATGAGAAACAAATTGATCCCAATTATATTGGCTAGTAGAGGAGAATATGTTCAGAATGAATGTTATCGTTAAATTCAACCGTTCACAATCTCCATTGCATTGTGGATGGTACCCAGTCCTTGATCATGCCTCATCTGATAACCTGACCTGTATCAGGAAGAACTTCCTTGCTGCATCAACTGCGACAGAGTCAGTATTTCCATCAGGACAACATTGTTGCCCAACCCGCTGCTACAATTATTGTTTGATTATCATTTCAGATGTTCCCAATGTTTCTTGTAATGGGATTCCAACTAAACGTGGCTGAGAAAATATCAAAGATTTTTTCTCGACGTCGTATATTTGATCTATTTTTATTTCCGTGAAATACCCGTTTTTTTTCTCACTGGTTCGCTATGATAAAAAATTAGGAACAAGCAAATGCTGATGGAATCTCATGTCTTCATTCGGTAGAGCGTATGACTAGAGATCTAGAGGACGCAGATGTTTTTTTTTAATAATACTAAAAAAATTTGAAATGCCATAATATTCTAATTTTATATATATATATACATATCTATATATATAAATATATATATATATATATATATGTGTGTGTGTGTGTGTGTGTTTGTGTGTGTCTCACTTCTCATGGAAAAACCCCCGTATCTTCCGTAATTATTGTAGTAGAATTCTGTAATTTTCACGATCGTTAGATATACTCATCTTCGGTGAGTCTAAATCTCCTCTGAAGTTGTCCTGAGTGACCTACACTGCGCGCCTAAGATAGGCTCAAAATTCATACGAATCCTTGATCCTTGGTAACAATCCATATTTTCGCTAAAACATTTTCAGTTCTGAAAAATCCGAATTTGTCTTATGGAGACACCCCCGTATCTTCGGTAATTATTTGAGTAGAATTCTGAAATTTTCACGATCGTTAGATATACCGAGAATGAATCTCTTCTGGGGTTGACAATTTTTGCGATCAATAATATTAGGGGGCAATCTCAAAATTCATTACTCTCGTTTCGGACGTCCATCGTCTTAATGGATTTGAAAGGTTTTCACGACATTGTTTCGAATCGTCTTCAGGTGAATACTGAAAAGCTTAGGTGCTACTTACTTATTTATATGTCTGTCGGTGCAATGGTGCGTGCAATTCCGCCATGTGCAGTGGTGCTTGTGATTTCGCGCAGTGTGGTGGTGCGTGAAGTTTCGCGCTTCTGCAGTCCGCCAGAAAAGGCAATTAGTGATTTCTATATGTTCTTGATCTCAACGCTTGGTTAGCGTTATTAGCTTCGAAATATGCTATCCCTTTGAATTTTAGTTTGAACCAATACTCCTTTCTATGTGGAAAACTTGCGTCGTCCCATACAATTCGATGGTGCTCAGTCCAGGCGTTGTCAGCAATTCCCAATTCTGACGTTTCACCGCGTCGAGTCCATTTCTTGTGCTCATCCAATCTTACCGATAACGCCCCCTTTGTCTCTTCAGTGTAGGGATCTCCGCATTCACATGGAATTTCATATATACAATACTTACTAGTTTCATTTCTGTTGTCAGGTTTTGTCTTGGTGAGGAAACTCCGTAAAATACTGCCGCATTGGAAGCAGCTCTTGATGTTGAATTCGTTTCGTTCGGAGACACCTCTGATATAGGGAAGGAAGATCACGTGTTTTGTTGTTACTTTTCAGATGTCTTAGGTCTCTGGAGTTGTTCCTATACTTCTTCTAGGATTTTCTTGGGGTATCCATTCCGGTTCTATCAGATGTGGTTTAATTTGGCATCCAGTGACTTCTCTGCATCGCTCTTCCTACCAATGTTCTCACGATCCCTCCCCGAGTTGAGATTGAAACCCTACACTGCTCACACCCATTCAGTATAAGAATAGAAATTTGCTTTTTCAGAAGTGTTGTTGATCTGAATTTTTAACTTTCTGATAGTTTCATGAAATTTTAGAGATGAATCAAACCCAAAGGTAACCAGTTTGGTTATAATTGTGATTCTTGTGATTCTCGCAATAGTATGACTCCTAAGGCTTTTTGAATGCGTACAACCTAACTCCGATGTCTGGGTTGAAATGCACCACTACTGTAGCTTCCGAGTTTTTTTTTTCAGAACTGAGACAATCTCTTCTGGTTTTTCATACCAAAAAAACCCAGATTGTTTTTGTTCATATTATGGAGAGTTCGTGCTAAAGTTTTTTTTTAATTCCTCATAACTATTTTCAAGTCCTAGGAAACTTTGCGTGAATTTCCAAATTTTTGTTCTGGGTATTCAGAAATCGCTAATAGTGTCTCTGGGTCTGGAGATATACCTTTCTATTGATAATTGGTTCCACAACCCTAATTTCTGGTGATGCGAAGGTGCATTTACTCATTGAAAATTCCCTCAATCTTGATAAATGTTTGGAAGGTAAATCGACAAATTTCCTGTGAAAATCCTATTCGAGAATGCTTGATGTTTTCAACAAATTCCTTGAATGATTCCACATCTGATTTTATGAACACCATACCAAATAAGTAAACTCCGAAATACCGGAATTCCAAAGTATCCCTCCATGCAATTGCTGTTGCATATTTCTCGTACTTTTTGAAAAAAATTCATTACATAATCTTTCTTGATGTTAGATCAACTACGTGTCCACGAAATGCCGTAAACCTTATATGACATGGAATGTATGGAAAGTATAAGAGGGAGTTCAGATGGATAAATATTACCAAAAGTTTACCAGACACTCGTCCATAGCAGAATTTACTATGGAAGTATCGTCTACGGATCTGCATGCCAGTCCAGATCAAAACTATCGGGCATAATTCAAAACATAGCGTTCCGCATCGCAACAGGGGCTCTCAGGTCGAGTCCCATACAAGCAATTTTGTGTGACTTCTCTATTCTGACTCTCAAAACACGCAGGGAAATGCAATGCAAAAAGTTAGTCATTACACCGATATCTGAACCACAGCTCCTTCAATTATACCAACGACTCCTACGGCCGGCGATCATATACCAGCCCAATATCATGCTATTGGCTCAATATATATATATATATATATATATATATATATATATATATATATATATACGGTATAAGTGGGCCTCCGGCCTTGTTAATTTTGAGGTTCACTGAGACTCCGATGTCACCGAGCCTCCGATATACGGACGCCCGGTAACCACCCTTAAAAAAATGTCGCATACGACATGTAACATAGTAACAGACACTTTACCACAAAAATATGGAGGAGTCCAAGTTGCCCGCTTTTCGATAGCCATTTGAAATTTAGTGCAGTCCCTCGCCGCTGAAGTGCGCTGCTTATATACTTTGTTTATGTTATAGTGTTTGAAACGTATACTTTCGAAGGTCACTAGGCTTCCCCCAATTTGGCAACACAGGAGATGCACACAAATATTATTCATTTCAGATTGTCATCAAGAAACATGTATTCTTTCCGCGCACGAACGAAATAAATTGTGGAAGCTGCAATTGCCCCCCCAATATTTGAGAATGAGCCTGGTAAATACTTTTTCTCATTGATTCCGCAATTTATATTACTGCGATCACGTCAAGATTTATTCGGGAGTCCACTGAAATATTGCGATATTTCACCATTTCAGAAAAGGTACTTTTACAATGTTATACACAAATCACTCAAACAATTTCTCATGCAAGATTCAACAAAAGGACACCAAACTTCCGCTATCGTCTCAAGCAAAAAAAATAATTTGTTTCTTTCATTGAATGAAAACAGTCTTTCGAGTCCGGCTCTGACGACAGTGCTATACAGTACTATTATTATCAGTCTGCGATAAAATCGAAAATATTTCTATAATATTTGCGTGAAAGTTCGTACAGTTGTACTGAAGATCAATCTCTGTGCTAACATTCTGTAAGTACAAGCAATTTCATTTACATTCCTGTGAATAAAACATACGGTACGTTCACTATAACCTCCAAATCAAAACAGCGATACATCCCGGTACCAGCTGATTCACGATATGACCTTTAGGAGGACAGGTCCGCACTCAGCTATTACACTCTAAGTTTCTGGATGACAGAAAATCCATATGAGACTCCTGACTACAGGAGCTCTCAACATGAAAACAATACCAATAAAACATATTCCGCCGCTTTGACAAAACAGCAATACCCAACCAAAGATCAAGCTATTATTCTTTCGTCGGTAGAAGGAACACGATTACAGGATTATCTAATACCCTTAGGAGAAAAAATTAACCTAAGAAACATCTTATTCTCATCACGACTTTCTAACAACCGAATATGCATGTACCTGTCTAACAAAGAAACAGTGGACAACTTTATGGAAAACAAAAATGGCAGTATAATTATAAATGGTGAAACACTGAAAGCCCGAAGATATATCACCCCATCTGAAAGATTAGTCCTATCCAACGTATGTCCTATGATCCCTAACGAAGTACTCACCAAAGAACTGGAAAAACGTGGTCTCAAACTCCTTTCCCCAATGATTCTCCTCAGAATCAGGTCCTCCCTCCCAGAATACAGTCACATATACAGCTTCAGACGACAAGTTTTCATTAACCCAGAACAATGTTCAATCATCCCAGACTCTCTAGTTGTAAACTTCGACGACACATCCTACCGAATATTTCTCTCACAGGACAATCTCATATGTTTTTCCTGCTAGAAACAAGGCCATACCGCGGCACAGTGTGAAACCACCCCCCAACTCTGTTGATCCCACCAGTTCGAAACATTTCTGAACAACCTACTATACCCTCTGAACCCGAGAATGAAATAAGGGAAAACGCATCACAGAATAACAAACGATATCACGAAGAAATTGTCACTCCACCAGCAACAGCTACCATCCAACCTGAACAGAATGATATATTATCTCCAAACCCTTTCATCAAACCAGCAGACAAAATACCAACCATTAAAAAGCCTGAAACTAGTAAGAACTTCACTTCTGCCAATAAACTAGTTGAACCAGCGAAAGATTACATAACCACTCACTCACCATCGTTCATTCTCAGTTTCACCCAAATTACAGATCTATTCGACAATGTTTATGGATCCTCGGAACCCATAAATATAATAAAGAATTACACAACTGATTTCACTGCCTTAATTCACATGCTAACCAAAATATATCCACTACTCAAAGAAAGATCTATAAAAAGCAGATGCACCAAACTCAAAAAGAAATCACTAGCACATCTTCAAATCGAACAAGACGATAACCACTCCGATTTCGAAAGTGATTCTTCACAGGACACGACCTATTAAAAACGAACGAATAACTTACCTGAATTTTCGAATTAACATTCAACAATATAAAATCCTTCTCCTCAATACTGCAGGGGAACATCAACGGCTACTATAACAACCTTCCAATGCTTCAAATTCTAATATCAGAACAGGAAACAGATATCATATGTCTTCAAGAAACAAATTTCGAGCGCGAAAATGAAACATTTTTAAGAAACTTCCGAAATTTCTGTAAAAACCGTAAGAACCGTCATAGAGCAAGCGGAGGAGTCGCAATTCTGGCAAAGAACTCCATAGAAGCAGACCTAATACCAATTGAAAGCAATATCGAAGCAATAGCAGTGAGAATAGAGGAAAAGGCTCCTATTAGTATTTGTAGTATATACCTACCACCAGGAGAAGTAATCGAAAAACAAGAGTTAATACATTTATTTGAACAAATTCCCGAACCTCGCATCATAGCTGGTGACTTCAATGCTTTCAACTTCTCATGGGGATCATCTCGTATTGACTCGAGGGGACGAATCATCGGAGAAATCATAGAGCAATTCAATTTATCTCTCTTGAATGACGGCAGACCTACGAAACTCAATATACAATCCGGGGAATCAACACCACTCGATCCTAACACTTCACCGAAATTATCATAGGACAGATTAGACTATACTTATAGCAGTGATCACTATCCCTTAGTAGTCACCAATAGTGAAACAACTCCTAATAATTACGCCCATTCTCCAAAATGGAATACAAAAACTGCAGATTGGGATAAATTCTCCCAAATAGTAGACTCAAAAATTCGGTTTTGTGAATCCACCACGAACATCGATGAATCCCTTGATAATTTCTTGAGGGTAATCATAAAAGCAGCCAAACTATCAATCAAAAAATCGCAAAACATAAAACACCACAAGCCAGTACCATGGTGGAACAAAGAGTGCGAACAGTCCATTAAAGCAAGTAAGAGGGCTCTCAATAAATACAAGAGGAACCGAACCCCAGAAAACCGACTAGAATTCATGGGGCTCAGGGCTAAATCTCGACTTTGAAAAATTCCAAACGTCAATCTTGGAAAAATTTTGTCTCAACAATAAACAGCTCAACACCTATGACTGAGGTATGGAAAAATGTCAAAAAAAATTTCAGGGATGAACACCTGCAGTAAAATAAACCTACTCCGAACGCCTGATAACATGACCCCCGATGATTTTGAAATCGCGGAAGAATTGGCCAGGACCTACAGGGACAGATCCCGTTTAGATGACAGATACGCTCCATCCACTAGCCAGATGATTGAAGCACCAGAAGGTGAAAAAATTGGCGATAATGAAAAACATATGCTAAATTCACCCCTCACCAAAACCGAATACGAAGAAGCACTGTTTTCTCTCCGCGACACAAGCCCAGGTCCAGACAACATTCCGGAAATATTTCTGAAAAATCTGCCTCCAAGTGCTCATGAACATCTTCTCAAACTCTTCAATGCGATATGGACAGGACACAATTTTCCAACAATATGGTCACAATCTATAATAATACCTATACTGAAACCTAAAAAGTCCAAATTGGATCCTGAATCTTACAGACCTATATCCCTGACCTGCGCGATGTGCAAGTTACTGGAAAAGATCATCAAAAATAGATTATTATGGATTTTAGAAAAGCACAACTTGATCATACCAGAACAAAGCGGATTCAGACAGCATAGATCCACGATAGATAATATCCTAGACTTAGAAAGTGACATCCACGAAGCATTTGCCTTGAAACAAAACTGCTTGGCCATATTTTTCGATATAAAACGAGCATTATCCATAAACTTCAAGCCTGGAACATCGAAGGGAACTGTCTTATTTTCATCAAAATTTTTCTAAAGAACAGAACTTTCAATGTTAAAACAAATGGCGTGTTATCTAACGAAAGGACCCTTGATAATGGAATACCACAGGGCTCAGTTATAAGTCCTACCCTCTTCATCATTGCAATCAACGATATACTGGACAAAGTCGAACTTCCCCTGAAAGGACGCATCTATGCCGATGATCTAGTTATAACTTGTAGAACTAAAAACATGGACAACTTGTTCGTTATGACACAAAGCACCCTCTTAGACCTGGAACAATGGTCAAATGAATCCGGTTTTACTTTCTCTGCCACTAAAACACGCATTTTATTCTCTAAGAAAAACATCAACCACAAACTTCCTCTCAAGCTGAACAACGAGAACTTGAAATCTGAGACATCTATATCGTTTTTGGGTATGACCTTGGAACAAAAACTAAACTGGAATGCCCACATAGAAAACCTGATCTCTTCGTGCTATCGGAGACTCAACTTACTTAGAACCCTAGCAAACAGAGAATGGGGTTCGGACCGCCAAACACTACTCATGATGTACAGGACACTTATTCGATCAAGGTTGGACTATGGTTCAACCGCATACGCCTCAGCTACTAAATCCTCACTGGGAAGACTCGACACGATACAAAACTCGGCTCTACGCATAGCACTTGGAGCATATCGAACTACACCAGTGGAAAGTCTATACTGTGAAGCCAGCGAACCTTCCTTGGAAGACAGAAGAACATATCTGAGTATAGTATATGCTACAAAACTAAAGGCCCAACCAAAACATCCCACTTATGAAAATACCCTCACAAACAAATTCAGTAACTTATACGACAATAAACCCAGATCCCCGAAACCGTTTTATGAGAGGATCAAGATTTTCACCCGAAAACTGAATATCCCCCTTCCAGAATGTTTTTCCACACTTCTCACCTCCTTTCCCCCATGGAACTTACCCAAACCAGTATGTCTCATAAACTTCAGCAAATTTCCTAAACAATCAACAAATCCAGCTGTTATCAAAAACAACCTCGGAGCCATACTAGAGAATCATGAGGATTATACTTTGCTGTACACCGATGCCTCTAAAACATCTGAAGGAACTGGTGCAGCAGTAGTGGGTCCTAGAACGTGCCATCAATTCAGATTATCCCCATCCAGTTCTGTTTAGTGGTGAACTATATGCCATTTATCGTGGGACCATCTTAATCAACTCATCTGATAAGCAGAAATTTTTGATCCTGACCGACTAGCTGAGTTCACTGGAGACTCTGCAACAAATCTACCCTTCCCACCCATTCGCAGTTGAAACAAAAAACCAGCTCCACCTAGCAGAACAGAAGCAAAAACTCATAAAATTCATCTGGATCCCATCACACATTGGGATATTAGGAAACGAAGAAGCGGATAGAAGAGCAAAAGAAGCCATAACCCATACAAATTCTGAAACTATAACTCAAGTGGTGGCAAGCGACTTTCGTTACACGATAAAAAATAGTTTAGAAAGTGCGTGGCAGAATCGATGGCGACAATCAACATCCAAACTTCGTGAAGTGAAACCCTCAGTGAAACCGTGGCGATATTTACCAAAATATCGTAGCGACCAAGTGCTTCTTACCCGTTTACGTCTCGGACACACTCGGCTCACCCACGACCACCTCCTTAATAACAAAAACGAACCCATGTGCGAAACGTGTAACGAAAAGTTATCAATCAAACATATCCTGGTAGAATGTCCACTCTTCACTCTACAGAGAAATGATAACAAGATACAAGGAACTTTGGAAACAATCCTAGGTCCAAATTATCCCAAATTAAACTTTCCTAACACATAAATTAGAAACAAAATGTAAAAATTTATATAATAATGTTCGCTAATAACCGAAATGGTTGATGCGATTTTTTTCTCAATAAAAAAAAAAAAAAAAAACAGTCTTCATATAGAATCCTTACTTGAATATATTTTCGTGTGAGTTGAGTATTTTGTGAACCTGAAAAACGCTTCCATTGTTTTCCACATATCAGAAAATCTATTCTCTCGTAATGTGTCTTGTATATGATTCGTATTATTCAGTTTCGGTTATTATATGGTGTACCACGAAAGTTATTGAATGAGATTGCTGAGAATGGATTATTAATTAACTGAATGTAGGAATCTGGGGTATTCCAAGTTTCAAGATAACAGATGAATCATGAAAAATTTTCAGGTAAACGATTCAAATGAATTCAATTCCAATCAGAACATGCTACTGTTCAAATGTACAAAAAAAGGATGGAATTTTTTGGGTGTGTGACACAAGTTATGTTATAAAATCAGTAGCCCATTGTTCTAGAAATATACCAACAAAAAATAGTCAACAGAACATATACATATAGACACTAATGAATTGAAATAATCTATACATATATAATTACATGTCCTGACTGACTGATTCACAAACTTCAGACAGAAATAACTCAACACAAAGAGCTGACATTTTGATAGCGTATTCCTGTGATGACATAAGTATATAACCACTTAGAAGTTTTTTCCAATACTCCATCCCTGAAGGAGTGAAAATCAAAATACCGTTAGTTTTGAAGTAAGAGTCATCGAAACTGCTATTTTTGGCCTTTTCTTCTCAAATAACGAAACACGTATTTTTAGATCATTGGAAATTCAACCCCTAAAGGGGTAAAAGGGTTAAATGGGGTTCGAAAGTTTGTACTGGGGTACCCTTAGTTTTCGACTTGGGTTCATAAAAATTGGTATTTGCAGTCTTAATAAATAATAAAATAATAAAAAAATATGTATTTTAGTGTCTTCAGCAATCCAAACCCTAAAGGGGTCAAATGGGGGGTGAAACATTTTAAGTTAGGATCATGAAAATGGATATTTGAGGTCTTTTTACATATGAAGACATTTATTTTTCAGTGTTTTTAGAAATTCAACTACTAAAGGGGCGAAATGGGGACTGAAAATGTTTATTAGGGTTCCGTAAGTTTTTAAGTTAGAATAATGAAAATTGGTGTTTTGGCTATCTGTCACGAATAAATAAATCGTGTTTAACTTTATTCAAAATGCCATATCTACAGGGGTGGAAAGGGATTGGTGAATTTGTAATAGTCGTCAAAAACCATTACTTCCGCTGTCAAATCAATTATGCCACCCAAACGGGATAACGGGATAACAGGATAACGGGAAACGGAATCACGGAATAGCCTGAGCCATAAGCTAGATGGAAACATATGGAAAAATGCTAGTTGATAATAATATAACAATACAATGATATATTTTAGGAAGAAAACCTTATAAGTGAGAGTTCTAAATGGTACAGAAAATCGAATGGAAGAGGAACATTCTTTCACAGATCTTGAAAACTACTCAAAATTATTTATTTATATTACCGAAGGAAATTATTCACTGTGCTATTGAGGATTTGAAAGAAAAGGAAATAATGAAATTGAATAGAAATCATTATGCTCAATGAATAATATATTCAATTCTTCCTTGAAAGGAAACTACGGAAAGTAGATCCAAATAAACTGGGATACCATCAAAAACACATTTTCGAAATTGAAAGTAGGTATCGAGAAGTTTTTTTTTTTTCATAATAAAATGATAAGTAATATCAATATATATTGCTGAATCCTCAACCACTATTTCCACAAATAAAAATATTTTATAACATATGTTGTTTAGGAAAAATCCGTGTATCAAACCCAATCGATTTGGGATGACATTTTAAAAAAGTCGTATTTTTCGATTTTTTCAACGAAAAGCAGAAATAAAAATAAAAACGGTTCCAGTTTTTTGGAAAAAGCTCAAAAATTATCGATTATCGGGAGAATAAAAAAACAGGAGAAATTTCCTGTGATAATGTTTGCGAGAGTAATTATTAATAATTTTAATTCAACGATGAATTAAAACAGGGCTTCGCGTGGGCGTTACGCTGGACTACAGCACCTCTCGAGAGAGCAATTCACATAACATATTTTTTATATTATTGAATATGAATTTTAAAATTCCAAAAAATTATTGTATCATGTATCATTGGAAAAATGTAATTTTGGGAATTGTTTTTTCATTCAATTTTGATAATGTAAGGCATTAGTGTCTATATGTATATGTTCTGTTGACTATTTTTTGTTGGTATATTTCTAAAACAATGGGCTACTGATTTTATAACATAACTTGTGTCACACACCCCAAAAATCCCATCCTTTTTTTGTACATTTGAACAGTAGCATGTTCTGATTAAAATTGAATTCATTTGAGTCGTTTACCTGAAAAATTTTCATGATTCATCTATAATCTTGAACCTTGGAATACCGCAGATTCCTACATTCAGTTAATTAATAATCCATTCTAAGCAATCTCATTCAGTAACTTTCGTGGTACACAATATAATAACCGAAACTGAATAATACAAATCAAATACAAGACACATTACGAGAATAAAGATTTTCTGATATGTGGAAAACAATGCAAG
Source organism: Gonioctena quinquepunctata (assembly GCA_018342105.1). NCBI lineage: Eukaryota > Metazoa > Arthropoda > Insecta > Coleoptera > Chrysomelidae > Gonioctena > Gonioctena quinquepunctata. The sequence continues at coordinate 105,427 of JAFIRS010003126.1, read as the reverse complement.
CGTTTTTTCAGGTTCACAAAATACTCAACACGAGAATATATTGAAGTAAGGATTCTATATGAAGATTGTTTTCATTCAATGAAAGAAACAAATCAATTTTTTTTTGCTTGAGACGATAGCGAAAGTTTGGTGCCTTTAGGTGAATCTTGCATGAGAAATTGTTTGAGTGATTTGTGTATAACATTGTAAAAGTACCTTTTCTGAAATGGTGAAACATCGCAATATATCAGTGGACTCCCGAATAAATCTTGACGTAATCGCAGTAATATAAATTGCGGAATCAATGAGAAAAAGTATTTACCAGGCTCATTCTCAAATATTTGGGAGGCAATTGCAGCTTCCACAATTTATTTCGTTCGTGCGCGGAAAGAATACATGTTTCTTGATGACAATCTAAAATGAATGATATTTGTGTGCATCCCCTGTGTTGCCACATTGGGGGAAGCCCAGTGACCTTCGAAAGTATACGTTTCAAACACTATAACATAAACAAAGTATATAAGCAGCGCACTTCAGCGGCGAGGGACTGCACTAAATTTTAAATGACTATCGAAAATCGGGCAACTTGGACTCCTCCATATTTTTGTGGTGAAGTGTTTGTTACTATGTAACATGTCGTATGCGACATTTTCCAAAGGGTGGTTACCGGGCGTCCGTATATCGGAGGCTCGGTGACATCGGAGTCTCAGTGAACCTCAAAATTAACAAGGCCTCCGGCCTTGTTAATTTTGAGGTTCACTATATATATATATATATATATATATATATATATATATATATATATATATATATATATATATATATATATATATATATATATATATATATATATATATATATATATATATATATATATATATATATATATATATATATATATTCATAACTATATTGCCTGAGGAGCCTTAAAAGGGGGTTGGTAGCTCAGGATAACTTTTGTGATAACCAGATTATGAACTCAGAATCCAAAAACAAAAATGCCTCATTTAATAACAATAAATATAAACAACAATCACTATACTTACACCTAGAACTATACAAAGCTACCAGAATTGAGACTACATTCTTGTAAACATGGAACTCTCTTCAAAAATAGTTATTTAAACTTACTTACTTACTTTTATTTTCTCGTTAGTGCCAGCAACATTATTTTATATCGAACACACTTGGTCCGATATGATCCATTCCCAAACAATTCGAGGTTGAATTATATTCGACATTGAATAACATTCGAATAAAATGAGTATGATAAACATCGGAGCGTTCTGACCCAATTCATGAGAATATGGGTGAATCATCTTCGGAGGGCATATTCCTGGCACATGCACCTTCCTTTTGAACGTTGGCACCCATCGTTAATTTTTATTGAAATTCATATAATAAAAGATGAAAAAACAACAGTGTCTCTTAACTAATCACAATCAAGACAAAAAAAACTGCTCATTTTACATATTTTAATCTCCACACATCTACTTCTCTCTTTGGTCCACCCTGGTAATGGATTCGGAAGCACACTCTGTATCGCTGCTTGGACTCAATGTTGATAGTTGCATTCATCTCTCGCTGTTTATCCCCGGATACTGTTCTCAGATAGCCTCCATGACTATAGGTTTTGTGAGGATGGTGTCATAATTGGCAGTTTCTTCGGTAGCACATCGAATCCACAACGGGCTATCATGTGGTTTTTTCGCTCGATGCTTTTTCCCGGCAGAACTGGTTTTCTACGAGATTGACATCGATGAACATGTTTGCTGAATCAATTTGATTTATTTGATTCAGCATTGCTATGACAATTGGAAAAAGTTTTCGATGAATTCTTTTTCCTGGCCAGAATACCGTTTTGACTATGGGATTGACATCACTTTTTTTGCTGAATTTTGACTTATATGATTCAGCATTGTGATAACAATTGGATCAATTGTTCAGCATCGCCTTTTCGCCTGGTTTCCATATATGTGCCTCTGGGAATGGGTTTGGAATATATTTAATCACATCGTGCTGTTCAACTTTGATACATCTCCAATACTCATATTGCTAGTACAAAAGTTCTGCGGGTCCGTTTCTTATGAGTTGGCCTTTCGCTCCTTGATTGTGGTCGTGATTTCTTCTCAGGTGGTTACTTCTTATTCCTCAGAGATGTGTGGGTTTACATTCAACATGGAAGTGAAAACAAAATGGCAGTTAACATTTCTCAATTTTCAATATAACGAAACATTCAAATAACTAGACATCTTTATACTCTTGTTGATATCAATCCTAATCTGAATATTAAAACAACTCAAATGAAATGTATGCAAAGCAATTGACAGAATGACACATAAATATAAACACGAACTTTTGAGAAAAGAATGAACAGTGCCAGTTAAATTATTTTCTGAAGTAACCTTCTATAGTTCATGACTCCACTGGTATACAAAATCGAATTATTTGTCAATGGAATGTGTGAATTTGTAATTCTGTTATTGTTATATTATAATTGTTTCAAGTTCAATACGCTTAGCACTAATTTATTATTGAAACACATTCATTTTATTCCATGAAAGAACAATTTTTAAACCTTTATCTATCATTTGTTTGCTAAATTTTACTTGAAAATTTCTCCTATTTTCCGGGGAAATTAAATTGATTTTTTATGAGTCTGTCTCGTGATGAACAGTCGTTATATGAAGTTATCTTCTCTCAAAATTTGGGAACTTTGAAAAAAAAACTGTGCCAATATATGTGTGGTATATTCAATATTGTTCCATCTAATTTATCTCAAATTGCCAAAATTACACTCAATGTCACGCCAAATGAACTTGTATTTTGTGAGATTGTCCTCTCACTCTAATAGAATACGTTTCTACGTTTGTGCATTTTCTGGAAACTATTCATTCTTCGTTACTAGAATATTTGTCTGGTACTCAGATTTTCCGAATAGTTGCAGTCACGATCAGCAATTCCATGCACTTATTCACGCAGGCCCGCACTCTATTCTTCCTATATTCATTCATCAGAAAAAATTCGTGATACTCGTCATTGACCTCTTTTTTTATACATAAAAGTCACGGGAACATAATATGTTCCTTGTTTCTGCATAATACAAGCAGTCTACCCAATAGGTAATACTGCCTCAGTATTACCTATTATCAATTATTCCCCTGGCTAATGCCTCGACGGGACTTGAATTACATGATGAACACTGGAAAATGAAGCATAAAAATTATATCTCTGAAGGTAGGCTTTCATATCACTTCATTGACACTTCTTCCAAGCCTCCCTTCAGTTCGTGTAGTCATCTTCGAATAAACAATCACATCTCGCATTTCACGAGATAATTCACATAATTCTCGAGTTTCTTCCTCCAAACACATTATTCATCACAAGAAATCATCATATAGAATCAATAATAGGACATTTAACGAAAGTCGGCCAGTTTGTCAAGTAAGTCTAATTTTTTTTGCAAATAATATCCAAAAACTACAACCTTTTGAATACACCATCACTGAAAGAATAAATTCATGTTTTTATTTCTCAACCAGAATTATGCCATTTACAACTTACGAGAAACTGTTTTAATTTTAATGTGCTTCTAATATACATTCTCAAATCAAGTGTAAACTGAGATAGTAAATATTTTTCTTTTTTCCCGAACCAATTTTCTTCAAAAACATATCAAGGCAAAACTCATTTAATTCCTTGTTTTTAGAAAAAATTATGAAATCATCAAATACTCCCTGAAAGAATGCCTCAATTGAATTTGAATTTATCCATACACGTAAATATAAATTGTTCCTTACTTCTGCAAACATATACTAGATAAAACTTCTTTCTATATTCTTTATCTATATTCACATTAATCAATATCAGTCACTTCGTCAAGTGAATCTTTTAAATCAACTGAACATTAATTAAATTTAGAAAAAATTACTTAACTTCTACATATTAAACATACCACTACGAATTTTCCCCATTTTTCTTTTATGATTCTACATCAACCCTAATCATTATTTTATCTATCATTATATTTATTTTCTATTTTATTTTATTTCTTTGCTTCCGGGAATATTCCTATTTATTGAATATTTTTGCATTTTTTTTAAATCTAAATCAATTCATGATCTTACTTATTTAATGTCTACCTATCTGAATTTTATGTATAACTGATCATTCTGCTCATAATGCTCTGAAAAATGCCCAATTGAATTTATTTGAACTTTATTATAATAAAAAACCCAAAACATAATACTGTGTGAAAACCTAACCTATTAATATTACTTAGGGTATCTGATCTGCAATATATATGCTGAATTCATACCTGAGTATTAGTTCGGAAAGTGGTTGTTTCATAACCAATATAACTTTAGAATTTGGAATGAAAAGTTATCTTTTGAATTCTGGTTGAGTTGTGAAAGATTTATCTGAGTGTATTCAGAAATATTTTTGTACCTTGATACTGTTGGTAAAACATATGAGTAATTTCGGATAATTTGGCAAACATATGAGGTTGGTTAAAAATTTTGGTTTGGCAAAATATATTTTTTTTGCCAATTTAATTGAGGTCCAAAATTGTGGTTTTTTCTGTTAATATGGTGACTGGAGCAATCAATTTATCTTTTTAGTATTTGGTATATTTTTGGATTCATAAACTTTGAATAAAAAAATATCTTATATATGTTATGGTTGAACTAGTATTTTGCTGGAAAGTTGCAATTAAGTTAAAAAACTCAATACTTTTGACATATGTTCATATTTTGATCAATGAATGCTTGCAGTTTATATTTTCAGGGTTTAAGTACTCAAATCATAGTATTATGTAAGCATTTATATTTATTATTACTGTACAGTGTAGTATCTTCTCATGAGTTGAGAGTTTGAGGAGTTTGACTTATATAGGGTACTTATTACCTAGTCATTTTTGTGAGTAAGAGAACCCAAATAATTTTTGGTGTGCATATATCTTTGTCATGATGATGCATGGGTATAATATTTGGTGGGTTTAAGTACTCGAATTACCTTGTGCGTATGCATTTATCTTGTCATTGATGTGTGTGCATATTACCTTTTTGGGAGCTTGAAAGCTCGTATCGTGTTAGAGTTATTGGGTACTTCAGATGTTCCAGCAAAATTAGGGTAAATTTTTATGCTCCAGTAAATCTAGGTTAATGTTTGGACACTAAAAATTTTGGATTTAGACATACCTTACCTCAAAAAATGTTGCCATGACTCTTTGAAGAGGTAAATTCCTGAGACTTATGTCTTTCATACCATCACTTGATATTTTTTGGGTAGTCATACGATTTAGGGAGGAATCAAATAATTTGATTCAAAACTTCAAATTTTTTTAAGGGACTCGCTTTTGTTGGGTGCGGGTATAGTTCAGCCTGGCTGTTAATTTTTGACGGGATCACTGGAAGGAAAAATATTGGCGGTCATACTTGGCTGGTAGTGAGCCTACGGGCGATCATAACTTTAGGCCTCAAATGGCGGCTGAGTTTGACTACTGTATTGACCTGAGCTCCTTTTGATCTGTCAGACTGAAGATTCAATCGCAGTGGCAAAATTGGGAACACTCCCGCACAATTTTGGCATTTTTTTTTCGTGAACCCTATGTTCATTTTCTAGTTTGGTGACACTATAGTTACTCAAGTTATTGGTGACAGCTGGTTTAATCAAATTGGTTGACATTTATATTAATATTTTTTTTTTCAACAGGTGTGTGCTGAATGATGGGTTCCTTGTCCGAATTCGATGGGATCGGTAGTTCTCTCAAATAATCTGGAGACGTGTGGATATAGATGTTCCTTACCGACGCAGCAATAACATCTGGCAGCGACGAGGGCATCTTGGCTGGATTATTTGGGAGGGCTCCGATCGTATGGTTTCTTGACCTGGATGTTGTCATTCATCATAACCTATTTTTGCCTTCACTCGTCTAGTCTGCCACAGTTGTAGAGAGTTGAAGTTTTTGTTGGTACATACTAAAAATTTTTATTTTAGAATTCGTTCAAATTCTCTTTTTCCTCATCTCGTTTAGGTTGTCAAGAGTACAACGAGTAGTAGCTTTTGAGTATGATTATTGAAACTCATATTTTTTGAATTATAAGTACCTTTCACTCATTTTGCCTGTGAGTTATACAGGGGGAATAGAAAGTTTTAGCTCAATGAATGCTATAATTTGCATATATGATTTTTATCATTTTAAAAAAAGGATTTTGATATAAAAAAATTCAAATTGCTGCTTTGAAATTTTTTCTGCGGAGAAAGGGGGATATATCTGTTACATTTCTTATTGATAAGCTCAGAGATACAAAGTAACTCTAACACTATTGAAAATCTTAGTGCCATCTGACGGCTAACACTCATTAGAGTTGAGTGCGAAGAAGAACGCAAGGTTTGACAGTACGATTTTAGTATCAAAAGAGGAGAACGTGGCATTCTCGGCCCTTATCGAGCAAGCTACAATAGCGATAACTTGTTATCTTGTGTTCTGAAACTTGTCAGCCATTAGACAATGAATTAAAATCTGTTCATGTTAAATTAACGAATGAATTAGAGCAATTTTTCCCCTTTCTTCTACGAAAGTAATTTCAAATCAGTGAAATACGGTGACATCAGAAAAGGTATGTGGAAATATATTCGATCATAAGAAAAAAATATAAACCATTTTGGATTATATTTTTAACGAGGACGTCGGATGGCTCTTCACAAAGAGACTGATAACTGAAATCATCTTCGTAGATTGTTCAGTAAATTGCATTCGGAGTTATTTAGGTGAATCCAATAATAGATTACAGTGTCGTTCATAATATATTTTTCTAAGGAGTTCTGTTAATAGTATATTAAAGTATAAGTGGATAAAAAGGGCTTTAAAACACGCGCGATTTTTCGAGCACGACGGCGCAGCCGGAGTGCTCGAAATAGAGCAAGTGTTTTTAAGACCAGTTATCCACGAATACTTTACGCTATTTTTTTTTATTGGTGCACTTTGAAATAATATATACTGGTATTATTACTACAAAAAATAGAAATAATAAGAACTAATAATGCAAAATGGTTGAATTCGTGATATGACATCAGTATACCTTTCATTGTCATGGAAATGAGAAAAACAGATATTCATTTGCAATTTGTTATCAAAGATCAATATTTGTTGTCACCAGAGCTCAAAAATTTATTATTCTAATATCGATTTTTTGAATAGTGAGGCAGAATCGCGGTTAATACCGCGAAAATCCAGTGATATATATAAAAAAGAACATGAAAAGTTCATCAAATGGATGGAGGAGCACATATAAATGAACGAATTGTGAGTAATATTTTATTTAACGTTACAAGGTACTCCTGTCAGATCAATAATAAAAAATTTGTCATGACTTCACGTTTCTCGATTTGTTGATGTTGCCATGGTAACTTTAAAAAACGCGCGTTTTTTAAAGTTCGATTTAAACACGCTGAGGCGTGCTTCAAATGGGTAAAAAGGGGCACCAATAAAAAAAAAATGAATGCCACATGTCATGTGTCGGATTGAATTAAAGTAATAATGTCAATTTTATCTTCAGATTGCTTTTCCTGACAAGGGTTTATTAGGAATTGAGGAGGGTTTCACAAATATATGATATCACTTACACTGTATTTGGTATGATATAGTTGATAATATATATTTTTCATGATTTTTATATTTGAGTACATCTTTAGTATGGTTCCATATTTGGTGTTAATTATCACCGAGCTGTGATTTTGATGTAGGTGAATATATATATATATATATATATATTATTTATCATATATTTTTTCCTTGAAATTTGGAATATTTTTGATCACGTATAAACCTTTTCGAAGAGGCATTTGACGACTGATCAAACATAGTTCTCATATGCTTCCTCTTGAATATCATTGGAATTGAAGTCATTTTCGTATAATTCTGTTTCTTTATATTCTTTGTAAAGTACAGTATTGGCTGCTCAAGATCAGAATAAATCATCTTTTCCATATATAAAGCAAAAATCAATTTTCATTAAATCATAACATTAATTCTTCAATTTCAGTATTGGATTCTACTGATTTGTATACTCAATTAATTTTAAGTAATAATCTCTTGATGAGAAAAGGGGAACATTCTCAATTGGATATTTATAAAAAGATTTTTCAGTGAATTGAAAAATCCACCATAAAAATGAAGTTATTTTTTGTGTAACAGAAAACAACTACTTCCCCGGCTGAAGCCACGCTGGACATTGAACTACATCTGATAGATATTCTGAAAAGACCCTAGCTCAAAAGAAAAAATCTGAAATAAAAAATTTGCATTTTCATTCAGTTAGTTATTTGATTTTCTATTCACTGAAAAATCTTTTTATAAATATCCAATTGAGAATGTCTCCCTTTTCAACATGAATACCCCACAAGAGGTTATCTTGACGATGGAAGATAGTGACTAAAGTTTATCTTTCAGTCGCAGATGATTCCACATCTGATTTTATGAACATCCTGTTCATATTTTCAACAAATCTCTTGATGAGATTACACTCAATTGTAACAATCATGAGTTAAGAAGTGCATTGAAAATATTCCAAGTTTCAAGAAGTTGAGTTTTTTGTATAGCAAATTCTGGCACAAACAATATTGTTTTTCATAAAATATTGCTGAGAACACATTCTATGGACAGGAAGCTGACGCTTGTATCCTGATCCATCTGTACACCTGATCGGTTGCCCAGCAGCTATAAGTACCCCCTGATTGCGAGCCAACCAATGCTCAATTGAATTCGCCAAAAATGCCCAACTGAATTTATTTAAACTTTATTATAATGAAAAACCCAAAATATAATGTGTGAAAACCTAACCTATTAATATTACTTAAGGTATCTGATCTGCAATATATATGCTGAATTCATACCTAAGTGTTATTTTTCTGAAATAGAATCCGATTATTGAAATAAATTTAATACTCTATATTTTTCCCAACAGCAATTCCAGAAAAGTGAAACCTCGAAGTAATTTATAAAGTAATCTTCAAATGATGGAAAACTCCCAGTCTTATCCACTCCAATGTATTCTCAATACAAGTGCCTACTGAAATCAAAATTTATAGGCTGAGAGCGGGCTGCAGAAAACCTGACCAATCGAGTAACAGGATGAAATGTTTTTGAAATGTTAGCACTCACAGCAAACTTAAGAAAAATTATTGACTGCCTGGGAAAATTGGTACATAAGTTTTTTTATTGCCTTTTTTCGGAAAAAGTAACCCTACCGATGCAATAGTTTCATTAGAAATTAACTTTCGAGTGGTCAAGCGGTCCAAGGTGCTGGTTCAAGAAAGGAAGCGTGGGTGAGAGCGTGAGTTCAAACCACAGCTCAAGCAGCTTTTTTCAATTTTTTCATTCAAAATTGAAAAATGATTTGATTGGGGCGAATATTCATCCCAAAACAAATCATTTCTCATGTCTGAGAGCTAGCTGCAGAAAACCTGGCCGATCGAGTAACAGAATGAAATGTTTTCACAAGCCTTCATTCAAATTCATATATGTATGTTTAGTTCAAATCTTTCAAGTGAATTTTGACCTACTTCTAGTTATCCGATTAACGTGAAGCAGGTTTCCATCATTCCGGTGACAATGCATTACGGAATTTTTGCCAAAGAAAAAGCAAAATGGCGGCTCCAATATGGCGGACGAGTTCTGTGATCATAGTTCGATTCTATTCAAAATTAGTATGTGAGGGCTTTTAGAGCTGGACATCATGATTTTTTTTTGCCAGAACTCATGAATTCAAAATGGCGGCTCCAATATGGCGATGAGTTTTGTGGTTATAGCCCTATTCGAATAGAAATGGGTATGTGGGGGTTTTTGGGGACAAAGATTATGATTTAAGAGGAATAAAAATTGAAGATAGATAGGAGAAGTGGGATTTTCATTAACATGGCGCTATTTATTGAAATTGTATTTAAGAGTATTTCGCCAATTTCTAGCATTGAATAAAAAAATTGGATCTTCTCGAAAACAACGCGAGTAAGGCCGCAGGCTTATGCCAGATGAAAAACACGAAGAACGATATAAGTATGTGGAATAGGAAAAAATATAGGAGTTGAAATTACCCCCTGAAAATTTGAATATTTTTTATTTATTAAACTCTCAATTTGAAAGTTAAGAATTGGGATATCCACAGGTCAATGGCATGAATAAATAATAAAGCTATAACTCTTCACATTGAATAAGCTATAAGGAATAACAAAATGAACAAAATTCGTTATTGACATTTTTAAGAAGATTTTAGTTTATTGGTACAACACTCTCTAATAACATTTACTAATTCATCGATATTTTTCAATGGTCTCCTCCTCAAGGTACCCCCATGGAAGACGAAAGTTTATATGTACTTCCAGTATTAACATTTATCGTACAATATTAGGAATGATTTCATATTTCACTCGGAAAATTCGTCTACGAGTTACTAAAATCACATCACCTTTGACTTTTTGACATTTCAAGCAGTAAAGAATTTTGCGTTTCTCAACTGTGGGTGTTTACATCGTGAAATTTATCAATTAGATATTTGTCCGTATAAATAAGAGATTTGTCCACAATGCTGAGAGCAAATTACAAAATTGAAATAATTCTCATGCATGAAAATAGAACGAATCGAAAAACAACAGAAACATTCAATCTGCGTCATCTCAAAAATCTGGTATGTCACACAACTGTAGGATGGATTCATCAAGAATGTTTGGCCACGGGATCTGTGGAAAACAAATGCAACACAAAACATGCTGAATGGGCAACTGGGAACAATGAATTACAACAAAATGTATTTAGCAGTAACTGAGAATCCGAGTAGTCTTGTTGGTGTATTTTCCGTAACAGGCGTGCGTTAAACATCAGCACAATAGTATATTAAAGTATAAGTGGATAAAAAGGGCTTTAAAACACGCGCGATTTTTCGAGCACGACGGCGCAGCCGGAGTGCTCGAAATAGAGCAAGTGTTTTTAAGACCAGTTATCCACGAATACTTTACGCTATTTTTTTTTATTGGTGCACTTTGAAATAATATATACTGGTATTATTACTACAAAAAATAGAAATAATAAGAACTAATAATGCAAAATGGTTGAATTCGTGATATGACATCAGTATACCTTTCATTGTCATGGAAATGAGAAAAACAGATATTCATTTGCAATTTGTTATCAAAGATCAATATTTGTTGTCACCAGAGCTCAAAAATGAATGATACTAATATCGATTTTTTGAATAGTGAGGCAGAATCGCGGTTAATACCGCGAAAATCCAGTGATATATATAAAAAAGAATATGAAAAGTTCATCAAATGGATGGAGGAGCACGTTTTTTACAGTTCGATTCAAACACAGTGGGGCGTGCTTTAAATGGGTAAAAAGGGGCACCAATAAAAAAAAATATTATTAGTACATAAATATCACCCTCATAAACTAAAATTCATACATACGTTGAAAAAAGGAGATTAAGAACGGAGAATTGACTTCTGCGCGGGTACAAAGAGAGATAGAGAAATATAGACAGTTTGCAAAGTATGTGGGTTTTTTTTCTGGTGTGTTTTTTTTTCTGAAGTTTCACCTCAAATGGAGAAGAAAATTCGCAAAATTGCCGGTGGTGGGCCTACGAAAACCCAAATTTTGAAATAGTATGCAAGGACCAATATTCCTTCAAATCAAAGGTCTGCTGTGGCATTTTCAATAACAACTTAATTGGTCCAGTTTTTTCCGTGACAATCTGAACAATGAAATATTCTCTAATTTTTTCATGTTTGAGATAGATCAATTCTCACAACAGAAAAGAACGGCTATGGTTCCAACTTGACGGAGCATTGTGTCATAGTACGACATTAATTTAAAGAATATCTCGATGACAAATTGGAGAGTAAATGGATTGGTAGATACTCAATATATCCATGGCCAGCAGAGTCTCCCGATCTTACTCTTCGAAAAAAAATTATATGGAAGTGTTATTTCAAAATATCGATGGATTAGAAATTGTTATTAGGAAGTGTTGTGCCCGTATACCGGAATCTTTAAAAAAAATGTCAATAAAGAATTTTGTGCACGAACAATGGCGATGGAAATTGATGTCGGAATTCAAGGATTCAATGATTGATAATTCTGATATCTGGGCGTTTCTTTAATTGGGTTTCTTTTTATGTTTAATATTCAAATAAGGACTACCCTCAAAGCATTAATTAATCAATGTATTTAATTATTTTCTTCCATTAAATCATATTGATAGGTATTATGCATACAGAGTAAAAAATCAAATTTGCACCAGAAAACTAGTAAAAATTTAAATCATTTTCAACAAACGTCGATATTTCAGTACAGATAATAAATTGGACCAAATTTTGCATCAAAATATTATTATAGAAATATGAGGGAGGCGCCTAAGGTAGATATGAGATACTAGTACTTTTCATGAGTCTAGAACCATATAAAAAATCATGAAATCCTTCATTTTACCATTGCTGTGGTTGCCATAAAACTGTTTCACCTCAAAAAACCCCATTTACAGAATTTGATCGTAGAATCCGGTGATCAGTATTCAGTGAATAGGCACTGGTGAGGCGAATAATTTGTGCTTTCTTCCCACATCGAAGTATACTTACTTCTGATTTCACCTTCAAGATTTGTTGAGAAGTATGACGAGCTTGAGGAACTTCCCGTTCAATGAAAAAAATCAACAGAGTATTATTCATCATTTTATATTGATATTGCAATAAAAAATAGCGTAGTAATAATTTTTATATTAACGTAATGATAATTGGGCGTTCTTTATCTCCGATTTGACTAAAGGAAAATCGACAGTGGTGAGAAAGAACATGGTATTCGTTCGTTGAAATTTAGTATAGGCATAATTCAACCATTGTTTGATTGATTTCGGGTTCAGTATCAATTGGGAAGCGTACTTCTATAATCATGATGCCAATTTTCCCTGTTTGCTTTTTTGTGGCTATAATGTTCTTATCACAAACATTGTCTCGCAACATGTCTCGCATGTCTTCTAACTTAGTCTCACCATATTTATTTCTTGCTAATGAAAAACCATTGTTGTCAAACCATATCACTGACGATAAAAAGTACTGTATTTTGTATCTTGTTTGAAATCGGAACAGTTCATAGCACGAAAACCATACTGCGGAACTCCTGTGAAAACCAAACGACTCATAACAATCTTAACTATGTATGACGTCTTCACAACTTTTTTCAAATAGTATTTTTGTGAAAATTCTATTTACGCTTTTCAATTTCAGAGATTTTTCAGATGTTTAGTATTACTAACGTTTAGGGTAAATAAGTTCCTGATTCGAACATGGCTGGGGTGAATGAAACTAGAAATGATCCCAGAAAAAAACAATAATTATTCTCAGAAAACCTCGGAAAAAAATCAATATGGGGGGAGAGATGTGATAGTTCTTGTATAGGCGACTCAAAGTCTAACAGTAGTGACATATATACGTCCTTTAATCCTAGTGAACCAAATAAAAAGGATTCAGGAGATACAAAGACAGCGAATCATTTGGCAAACGAACTCATTCACGACACAGTAGATCATAAAACTGCTATTCGACCTGAATGGGTAAACTGTGAACACAGATGGATCGAATATAACAACGGTCCTCCGAAGCCGACACCTATGTTATTGAGGAATCGGAAAACTTTATGTGCATATACTGCGGGGGGAGCTAGATACCACGGAAATTATATTATTCTTCTGCCCAAGATGAAAATAGTAGAGTCGGCAGTTAGGGTTGGAAATATAAGACGCCGAATATACTGAATGAAACGGAATCTTCTTCATGCATTGTATATATTCCAATTTTCATATGGATTTTTTTTCTCCAATCGTCATTCATCTTTGAAAAATATCCAGAAAAGTTATAAGGGCCCCATTTGCTATTTTTACTAAACTAGTCGATCCTTCAAAGTTATGGAATACTAATAGTCTTCACTGATTGTCTTCACTACATGGACGCTGATACAGTCACATGCGGATGATAATCCAAACATTTCATCACTGATGCCGTGACGGAATGGTGATTGAGTGTACCTGGCGGATATTATGATGCTCTTCTAGTGCGTTGTTATCCCCCCAAAATGCAAATCAGTTATATATACGAGGTTGCTCCCATGCGAATTTTCCTGTCTCTGGCTGATTACTTTTTCAAGTCTTCAGGATTGTTTAATGTAAAATGGAGTTTTACAAGCGGTTGTTTCTGAAACATGCCCTGCAGTAAGACTGACATGATATGGAGCTTCCGATCCATGGCTATCTTCTGAGAATTGCAGGTATTCTCAAATATTTCCAAGAGTACCTACTACTTGTTCTCCACGACTAATGATGCAAGCGAGTTATGACCCTCAAGGATGAACTTCCCAAGGCATTTCTGTTTGTCGTCAACTGTACCAGTATTATCAAATAAGAACCAATGCCCTTTGTGGGTTAGATTCTCTTCAGTTTTCGTTAACGCTTTTCTCGTTTGTTTTACTGTCAAATTTTATATCTACCCAACAATCCTCGTATTGCCTGAACGGTTAACGTAAATGGTGAACAGATGGCGGAAATCATTTCTACGCACTCAAAAACCTACAGAAAAAATGCTACTCGACAAGTTTACTCTCTTTAGAGCCGAATTTGACAATATAATGCACATTTGGACGGATCGATTGGCTGCTGCTTTGGACGGCTACTGATTGGGCTCGGCAGGAACGGAATATTATGTGCGGATTTCTAAAGATGTGTTCACGCCTAACCTTGACTGATGTCGTTAGGTACTTAGAATCACTTTTCTTATTTGTTCGTAGTGATTCAATGGTAAACATAAAGAACGACCAATTCATCGAATATTCATGTAGAATTAAAGATCCCATATCATTGTTGATGAGCTAGATATCATTTAATGTTGAGCGTCGTGAATTATTTCGATGTTAGATTTTACAGAAAAATTGTTATTACGTTACAATAATGAATTTAATTAGATCTATTAAATCGTCAACATGCCACAGAATTTGAGATCTGTAGATATTTTTTGTTTTTTCAAAAAGGTGATTTTATAGAAATAATTGGTAAAGTGAATTCATAAAATATAATCTTCTTGTTCGACCGTTCTCCCCATGTCTAATGAAGTTTTAATCAAATTTTTATCAAACCCCGTCAAAATTCAAAGATTTGAAACGGCGGCTCCAATATGCAAAATTAATTTTCAGAATGATGGTATGATTTCTATTGTGGTTGAGGATCATGAATTCCATATCGAAATTCAAGCAACAAATATGGCAAAACAGGTTTTGTGATTATTGTTAACCGACCGCACAAAAATATTGAATACTTCTCATACCTAATAACAGTTTTGTAAGCTTGCTACACGATGCACTTAGATTGAACAAATGGATACCTGAATCTGTTATTCACTGATTTGAGAACAGAAAGATGGTCTTGAAAAGGAAAACATTCTCAATTGAATATTGAATAGAAAGATTTTTCTGTAAATTGAAAAATCCACGATAAAAATGAAGTTATTTTTTGCGAATGTCTGACAGAAAACAACTACTTTCCCGGCTGGAGCTACGCTGAACATTGAACTACATCTGATAGATATTCTGAAAAACCCTAACTCAAAAAAAAAAAACTGAAATTGAAAATTTGCATTTTCATTCAGATAGTTATTTGATTTTCTATTCCAGTCTTACTTAGGAACTCCTAAAGATGGGAGAGGTAAAGAAGAATGTTTTCCAAAGGAGAATACTCACCAGAAATCATTCGTAACATTGACGCAAGAGAGGCATCGCATTCACTAGGTCTTCAATAAATTTTTGTCGACGAAAATCTATTCCACCCTTTCCCGATCATCAGGAAGACCGAAAAAAATGGGAAACACATTTTCAAGAAGCAATCTCACTTTGGGAATATGGAAAAAGTTAGAATCATTTCTTTTGGAGAGACACTTTGAAATTAGTGTTTTTTGACATTAAAACCTGTTATGGGGTATGATAGATTGATTTGTTGAAAATATGAACATGATGTTCATAAAATCAGATGTGGAATCATCTGCGACTGGAAGATGAACTCTAGTCACTATCTTCCATCGTCAAGACAACCTTTTGTGGGGTGTTCATGTTGAGAAAGGAAACATTCTCAATTAAATATTTAATAGAAAGATTTTAATGTGAATTGGAAAATCCAAGATAAAAATTAAGTTATTTTTTGTGAATGTCTAACAGAAACCAACTACTTCCCTGGTTTAAGCCACGCTGGACATTGTACTTCATCTGATAGATATTCTGAAAAGACCCTAACTCAAAAGAAAAAATCTATAATTGAAAATTTGTATTTTCATTCAGATAGTTATCAAATTATATATTCCATCATTAATTTAGAACTCATAAAGATGAATGAGGCAAAGGAGACTGTTTTCCAAAAGAAAGTTCTGACCAGAAATCATTCGTAACATTGACGCAAGAGAGGCATCGCATTCACTAGGTCTTCAATGCATTTTTGTCGACGAAAATCTATTTCACGCTTCCACTATCATCAGGAAGACCGGAAGAAACGGAAAACACATTTTCAAGAAGCAATCTCACTTTGGGAAGATGGAAAAAGTTAGAATCATATCTTTTAGAGAGACACTTTAAAATTATAGTCTTTTGACATTTAAACCTGTTATGGGGTATGATAGATTGATTTGTTGAAAATATGAACAGGATGTTCATAAAATCAGATGTGGAATCATCTGCGACTGAAAGATAAACTTTGTTTACTATCTTCAATCGTCAAGATAACCTCTTGTGGGGTATTCATGTTGTAAAGAGAAACATTCTCAATTAAATATTGAATGGAAAGATTTTTCTGTGAATTGAAAAATCCACGATGACAATGAAGTTATTTTTTGTGAATAACTGACAGGAAACAACAACTCCTCCGGCTGAAGACACGCTGGACATTGAACTACATCTGATAAATATTCTGAAAAAACTCTAACTCAAAAGAAAAAAATTAAAATTTGCATTTTTATTCAGTTAGTTATTTGATTTTCTACTCCAGTCTCAATTGAGAACTCATACAGATAAATGAGGCAAAGAAAAAGTTTTCCAAAAGAGAGTACTCACCAGAAATCATTCGTAACATTGACGCAAGAGAGGCATCGCATACACTAGGTCCTCAACTAATTTTTGGCGACGAAAATGTGTTTTCCATTTCTTCCGGTCTTCCTGATGATCGTGGAAGCGTGAAATAGATTTTCGTTGACAAAAATGTATTGAAGACCTAGTGAATGCGCTGCCCCTCTTGCGTCAATGTTACGAATGATTTCTGGTGAGTATTCTCTTTTGGAAAACATCCTTCTTTGCCTCATTCATCTTTATGAGTTTTTAATTGAGACTGGAATAAAAAATCAAATAACTATCTGAATAAAAATGCAAATTTTCAATTTCACATTTTTTCTTTTGATTTAGGGTCTTCTCAGAATATCTATCAGATGTAGTTCAATGTTCAGCGTGGCTTTAGCTGGGCAAGGAGTTGTTTTCTGTTAGATATTCACAAAAAATTACTTCATTTTTATCATGGATTTTTCAATTCACAAAAAAATATTTTTATTCAATATTTAATTGAGAATGTTTCCCTTTTCAACAAGAGTTTATCTTGACGATGGGAGATAGTGACTAAAGTTTATCTTTCAGTCGCAAATGATTCCACATCTGATTTTATGAACATCCTGTTCATATTTTCAACAAATCAATCTTTCATACCTCATGACAGGTTTTAATGCCAAAAATCACGAATTTCAAAGTGTCTCTCGGAAAGGAATGATTCTAACTTTTTCCATCTTTGCAAAGTCAGATTGCTTCTTGAAAATGTATTACCTATTTCTTCCGGTCGTGGAAGTGTGAAATAGATATTCGTCGACATAAATGTATTGTAGACCTAGTGAATGCGATGCCTCTCTTGCGTCAATGTTATGAATTATTTCTGGTGAATACTCTCTTTTGGAGAACATTCTTCTTTGCCTCATTCATATTTATGAGTTTTTAAATAAAATTGGGATAGGAAATCAAATAACTATCTGAATAAAAATGCAAATTTTCAATTTCAGATTGTTTCTTTTTAGTTAGGGTCTCTTCAGAATATCAATCAGATATAGTTCAATGTCCAGCGTGGCTTTAGCCGGTGAAGTGGTTGTTTTCTGTTTCTGTTAGATATTCACAAAAAAATAATTTATCGTGGATTTTTCAATTCACAGAAAAATCTCTCTATTCAATATTTAATTGAGAATGTTTCCCTTTTCAGCATGAATATCCCACAAGAGGTTGTTATCTTAACGATGGAATATAGTGACTGTCAGTCAGTCGCAGATGATTCCACATCTGATTTTATGAACATCCTGTTCATATTTTCAACAAACAGAAGGATCGTCGTTGCACTCATGAAAAAAGTAATCTTTCAGTGTATTCGAATGAAGAAAAAACTATATTCGTCACATAAACTCCAAAAAAAAAGGATAACTTTCACTATGCAGTTTCCTTATAGTATTTGGCGATAAAATTAATACCGATAAGTGGAATGATATGAGTGGATTGCCAATTCCTGAAGAAAATTGTTTCTTAATTTTTATTCATTTTCCCCTTCCCCAAATTCATTTCATTTCCAGTTTCCTGAATAATGATAAAATTACAGGCCGAAGAAGTAGCCAACTCTGCTTTTTACCATTGTGAGTGGTATCTTCCCAATGTAATACCGGCCAGGAAATCTCTATCATTTATGATACAGCGCAGTCAGAAAACTGTATGTCTTACTGCTATGGGTTTCATTGACATCAACCGGCAAACTATAGTAGCGGTAAGTAGTAATAATAAGTGAATCTCACAATTGGAATGTATTTCTTCAAACAATGGATGTTTTTCAACAAATATTGAAATCATTCCACGATTGAACATTCAAATCATAGCATTCAATTTATTGGATTGAAATTCGATCTTTTTGTGACGTGCATAATTGAATGCATAAATGTTAAAAAAGTATGGTATACTCAGAACTGAGAATACGTTATTTTGATGTTATATTTGATCAACCTCGTTTTTTCAATTATTTGCAAATTCATATACTAGGACCTAATTTAATCCTTGATTTTGGGACTATTTCCATTCAACCACAATATTCCTGAAGATATCGCATCAATAAATTCATTTTCATCACTTCCAATTAGTTATTAAGTTAAGTGGGTTCTGAGTGATTTTCTTAACTTTGTCTCATGTTCAGTTACAAATAAAGTTTGATCCTCCTAGAAAACCAGATCTAGGAGAAGGCTCTCATTTTCAACAGAGGGGCACTGTGATAATATTTCAATAGGAATCGTTGGAGTTGTTCCTAGTTTAAATATTATTTCATCTCCATTGGCGATAGACTTTTGGTTAAAATGTTATTGCTCAAGAGAATATGTATGAGTATATACTCAGTAGTACAGAAAAGGGTTTGTTATATTCGTAGAGCTGTTAATCTTCAATACTCACAAATGAACATTTTCGTGATCGGACCCGTTTTAGTTCACGGCTTTTGTAGTTGATATATATAGATGAGACCTTTTGAAGTGATAAGTAGATTCAAAAACGACCTATCAGGAGTACTTTATTCACTTGTACGTGAATTCTTTTGAGAAATAATATCACAGGAGTAGGAGTAAATGGAATAACTTCAAGTAAGTGAACAAAACAAATTGAATCGTTTCAAAAGAGTCAACACTGAAAGAAGAATTGAGTTAATGATAATAATCCCTGTTATGCGCCTGATCTCGAAAAGGAAAGAGAAGAGAAGAATTGGAAAAAAAAGTTTCACGACATGATCGTCATACATTCCATCAGAACAGTCCTACGTGGTATCAAAATGGATATATTGAATGAATGTTGACTGAGTCTATTGGAAGGAATTATAAAAAATCAAGTACTAGATCCTAAACGGTGTATTATTTATCGCTCTCCAATGAAGATTGATTCATAAATTCAATGTAAACATGATTTGATGCACATTCATGTTGAGTTCCTATATGAAATCAAATGGTATCACGTTTGTTAATTAGGAATGTTATCGTTCAAAAGATTGTGTAAATAATCATTTTGATTCGAATAGGATATTTGTGATGCACAGGAAAACACTGAATATGTTCAACTTCACCTATAACGGGAATTATATAAATATGACTATTATTATCTGAGGTATAGTGAGTTTTACTAGAAGAAAGATTCTCGCTTTCACGGATAGAATATACATTCACCATGGAATTTAGAAGGTTAACAAATATACAATGGGGGATCTGCTGGTAGTTGCTGTCGCAATATTTTTTGGAGAAAAAGTGATGCTAGTGAGAAAATGTTGATTTGATTTGTTGCATTATGAATAGTAAGCCGATAGATTTATTAAATCATTGCACCTACAAGTAACTCTTCAAAAACTGAAATAATATCATTGTTGCCTTGAGAAATGAGACGTTTTTCATTTTCAATTAAATAATAGCTGGATGTCGATATATTACAGACTTCTGTTTCTTATGCAGATTTCTATACTGAGACTCAGGATGATATGTCCATTGGTAATGTTTCAATTGCAGTAGTTAAGTTGAGATTGCGTTAGCTAATTGTGTTCTCCATTCTGCTAATACAATCCCAACGAATATTATGAAGTGGATGAATTTCAATTGTTTCAATCATATACGCAGACATCAGTCATTTGTCTGATTGACCTACCCTGAACTGATCACGGACAAATACCCCAAAACCTGTCTACAGGTGGACAGCCTGAGTGAAGTGGTTATTATTTATCCATTTCACAACAGACATTTGCAAAGTATCTGTAGCACTTTGCACGTTTATCCATCGAATGTAATCCAACGTCTGTCGAAGCTTTAGCCAGGGAAGTAGTTGTTTTTTTATGGATATTCAACCATCATACAGTATAGGTATTTGTAGTCAGCTATCTTGGGGAATGAGACGTTTTTCATTTTTAATGAAATAATAGCTGGCTAGCGTAATGTTACAAAGCTTTCTCTCTCTCTCTCTATCTTATTGAAAATTTCATTGTCTTAACCATCAGTGTTGCTAAGTACTTCGGAAGCAGAAAGCAACCAAGTTCGTGGTTGTCTTTTTGTCCCATATTCCTTTTTTGTCATATCTGGTAAAAATGCCTCTTAATAAAGGAGTTGGTACTGAATCTGATTTGAGACGAGTATTATCTAAATAAGTCTTTATAATGTGAATATTATTTTCTTTGGTATCGTCAGTAAGTTTTGTAATTGGTGAGACGGCATTATTATCACGACCCTATGGATTAGTCCTTTTTATAATACCTACATAATTTTCAATGTCTTGTATGGTGTAGGCAACGGATTTCTTTAGAAAACGTAACTTATCTTCCATATAACTACTGAATCCCCTATGTGAAATTTGCCTTCTACTGGATTATGGATAAGGCCTAAAATATTATAATATTTGCTTTGAATATCTCTTTCAGCCTATCAACATAATTTCTGGGTAATGGTATTTGCAATGCTAAAGAACTTCTGGATTTATGACTTTCTAATAAAATTGAGAAATGGTGTCATCGATAAATTTACCCTTCTCTTGTTTGATCTGGCAACTCACCCCTGTCAAATCGGGGTAATATTCGGGTATGCAGTCAATAGGGCTGAAGTAAAGTGAACTCTTGTTTCTGTTCGAACTTTCGAGTCTTTATTGGCGCTTCTTCAGGAACTGAAGATTGAGGTTTCATAATGTAGAAAACATTCAATTCCAGTACGTTGACTATACGTTGTTAAAAAAGGAAAACATGAGTTTTCTTTGTAAAATAATCATTTGATATGAGAAAGAAACTCGAAGTTTGATTCCAACCACATGGTTGATGACATTTTAGCAAATTTTATTGTATAATTTTCATCATATAAGTGTAGAAATGAACATAAGTCACTTCTCTGTTTTACATTTCCATATATATATATATTTATATATATATATATATATATATATATATATATATATATATATATATATATATATATATATATATATATATATATATATATATATATAATATATATATATATATATATATATATATATATATATATATATATATATATATATATATATAAATATATATATATATATATATATATATGATTTTTGTGGTGTATTTGTCGTCTTGGAGTTTTCCGACTTTCATTTCCAGTTTAATCGTTGTGGATGTGGATGTATTTTTATCGCGAGTTGAAGCCGTCCTTTTTTTACTGAAACGGAATAAATATATACCAAATGATACAAAATAGATTTTAACGCCCTTATAAAAAAAAAATTAACCACTGAAATCACATATAAAGGAGCTTAAATTTGAAACAATGAATTTTTCAACATATTCCCAGACATATCCATCTATCAACTCATTGAGTACTCAAACACTTGAATAAACCAATTTCTTCACATCATTCGACGCGGCGAAAAACTCGACAACCCAAACCAAAACTAGCAATACAAAACTCTCAAACCAACCAAGCAAACCGATGAACAAATTAAATGCAATTCAAAAATATTTTTTGTTGCTGGAATTCATGGCAGAAATATAACAAGTATCTTGTACAGACAGTGCCACGAGAATTATGAAATAAACTCGTTCATCAAACCAAACGCCACTGATTCAGAGCTCAGAAAAACTGCACAACTGAACTCAAGACAATACACAGAAAAGGATATAGTGAAAGTATAGTCAAATGAATGGAGACCGAATTTGATCGAAGATTTCATCCTCAATATCGCACACAAATACCCTGATAATAGCGGAACACTATACACAAAGAAATGAGAGGATATAAACAATGCATTCCAGAAACATCAATACTTTGCATCAGATAGAAGACTGCAATAGCATACTGAGAAAAACAAATTATGCCAGAAATGGATACTTCCTCACAAATAAAGTAAACGGTATATGGCAAACCTAATTTTAGATCAAATCACAAGAAAAATAACAAAAAACAATCCTTCTGATAGTAAAGCTGCACAATCATGTGAGATTGAGAATAAAGGAAAAAACGACTCGGAAGTTAGCGATTCTACTGTCATTGGTTCATCAAACATACAACCTCAAATATATCCTATCTCTCGCATTTTTTATACCCAAATCTGCTGACCATGGGACTGATGGAAGATCCATAAAAGTAGACATTAGAGGAGATGACCCCGACATGTGTTTCACCTAACTGAACAATGTTTGACCCTAGAAGTAATACGGTTAGAACATTTATTATCAAGTAAAGATCATCCAGATATTCTATGTTTGAGTGAGCATGGGAAAGTAAAAATCATGGCCGCCTATAACTAAGAGAAAAAAACATGGCCACCTATCATTGGAGAGAAAAAAACATGGCCGATGCTTGAGGAAAAAACATGACCGACGTTTATAGAAAAAAACATGGCCACCGTTTTGGGGAAAAAAATATAGCTGTTGTCTATAGAAAAAACATGGTCGAAGCTTATAGAAAAAAACATGACCGACGCTTATAGAGAAAAAAACATGGCCGACGCTTAAAGAAAAAACATGACCGACGTTTAAAGAAAAAAAAAACATGGCCAACGCTTATAGAAAAAAACATGGCTGACACTTATAAAAAAATCATGTCCGCCTATAGAAAAAAACATGACTGTCGTTTGGAGAAAAAAACATGTCCGCCTAAAGAAAAAAACATGACTGACGTTTATAGAAAAAAAACCATGGCCGACGCTTATAGAAAAAAAAACATGGTCGGAGCTTATAGAAACAAAAACATGGCTGCAGTTTATGGAACATTGTTGACGCTTGAGAAAAAATCAAAATATCAAAAATACTCAAATTATTGTGAAATATATGAACTCACATACATTTTGTATACAGGGTGTACTAAAAAAGTCGATGCTCCGATTCAGCTAATTTTCGACGAGCTAACTTGAATCGATGTACCTGTTGCAGTTGCGCACCCGAAAAACTATTTGAATAATTAAAAATTCCGTTTCAGTCCTAACATAGCAAGTGAGGTGTCAAATTGAAGGAGAATGCCCTCAGATTGTAAATTCATCAAGCTCCGCCCTCCAACTTCAGCATAGAAATCGCGATTTAAATGCTTTGAAATACATGAAATAACAGAAATATATCAATTCGTTATCACGGCATGGAGTTATACCCAAATCCACCAAAAACCCATCAACCGGAAGTGACCACTGATTGAAAATCGATAAGGGAAATTCTGATGCCAATGGATTCGTCCCGATGTCAAGAATCATAAACATTTTCCGAAGCCAAAAAGGCTCTAGGAGCTAACTTCATTATTAATTGGAGATACAGCAGCGTGCGGGTACTCTAACAAGACAACTTCAACAGGAGAACATGGAAATGAAAAGTCTGAGTGTGTAGCATGCATTTTGCAGCAAACAAGAAATATCGAAAACAGGGAATCAAATCAGGCACCGTCATATCTTCAGTCTATCGCTCTTCCGACTAATGAGACAAACGCTGTTCTAGGAATCGTCATTTTTGGAATGTCTTCCAAACCCATCGAATTTTTCTCTTTCGTGTTCAGGCCAATTTTAGTGATTTAGCGTATTCTGGTGAATCCTCTATCTACACCATTTTCTTTTGAAATTTGGATTTGTATTATTTTTTACTCAATATCGGCAAACCTACTTGGACGTTTTTCGATGTTAAAAGAGCTCAGGAAGCCAACTCCGTTTCCGTTCGGATTTTTTTTTGGGAGATGGAGGAAATCTTTTATGGACAGCACTTCACGTCCACCCTGTAGGCTCGTCAGGCTGTGGCATCTGATCACACTTGAGCCCTCTGGCCCATTGTATCTTACCTGGTACGATTTTTTTCACCATGTAGCATCCTTGGTTCCCGCTTCGAGTTCCCTCCTAACAACTGCATGTACTGCCGTGGCTACCCTGCGGTGCTGGAGGTTCATCTGGGCAGCCCCTATGGTTTGTTCAGCAACCTGAAAAGTCCTCTTTTGATTTCGGAGAACGCTCGGAATCATATCCTCTTCAGTGTCAAGAGTGCCAAGAGTTGTCCTCTTTCCCTCTCGGTATTTCGTCTCGTGGTCATTTGTTCCCACGAGTGAGTAAGGAGAAAGTGGTTGGTCTGGCACAGGGCTTAGGCTGATAATTCCGAAATTTCGACCTGTTTCTCGGAGGCTCCGTTGCGGCACTGTTTGTTTTGAGACCCCGATGTCATACATCCGTCTCTACTGCGCTCACAGCTTGTATTTAGGTCCATTTGCCAGAGCCTCGTTAGTCAAGTCGTGGCCGCCCACACGCAATACGATTGTCCACTCACCGTCCCATGCGCTGCGTGGCCGCGGCCCGTTAACCCCATACCACGTGAAGGTGAGGTTGGACTTTGAGGGGCTTCTGTTCGAGATACAGCACCGTGCGAGTACTCCAACAAGACAAAACGTCGTTTCTTGACGTTTGACTGTATTACTATAAATTATTTCTAAAAACTATATTTTTTCAAACATTTCATTCAGGTAATTTATCATATACCCATTTGCATGAAATATCTACATTGCGAAGACTACAAGAACGATCCTTCTTATGGTGGTGCATACAGGATGCTCTGTCATTGTTGTCGAATGTGTTGTCCGAGTCTTCAAAATGTATTACTTGAGCGGCAATATTCAATTGGTGCAGTTTCTGGTCCAGAAAATATTTCTTCTGATGTCCTCTTACATAAATTATACAAACATCATACATGTTCTGCTTGATGATCAGTAGATGGAATACGACAGAGCTGACGAGTTGTTATTTGTATAACCGGTTTAGAATCCTTCCTGAAATCCATAACCGGTTTACCAGGGCAAATGACAGGTCAAGTAACCGTATAACCATTTTAGATTCTAATTTGCATAACCGGTTTAGAATCCTTTCTGAAATTCATAACCGGTTTACCAGGGTGAATGATAGATCGAGGTTGAATGACCAGTTCACCCTTCCTCGGAATAACCAGTTTACCCCTCCTCTTCTTCAACTTCCAAACCAGTTATATGATGATATTTGATGGAATAGTGCAGAACGAACAGTTAAATGAATCAAATAGGTTTTACGTTTGATGTAGCAAGTGGAAACTCATTGGATGAAAATGTAGTGTTGGGTGAGAGGAGATTTCCTCAAAATGAATCAAAGAGTAAATTTGTGGTTGTGAATCTCTCACGATTTTAATTTTCGTCCATGTATTGAAATCACTGGAAATGAAGGAGATCGAGTGGTGTTCTCAGAAGATGAGTGGAAACAGTTTTTAACATATCAAGGAGTGAGTCCCAACTATTTGTACTCATTGAATTCTCCAGAAACTTTGGAAGACCACAAATTTACAATCTAATTCAAGCAGTTTGATAATGGAAGAGTTATAAAGATTATAAAGGGCTACTCCTCAGTACATTTGGGTTTGGAAACAGTCTGCATGTTATGAGAACTGCTACTACTGGTGGACTATAGGGTGGATATCTTGAAAAAACAACAGTATGGATCATATTCCCAAATTCTCAAGAATGGACTTGCAAAACTCAGTGGTGACATATTGAATAATGCTGTAGCGTTACTAAAGCCAGAAGTGAATCACAACAGCGGAAATATAAGTATGACATTAGAATTCATACATCACTACCCCAAAAGTTTTGTAACTGAATGTACGCAAAGATCATGAAAAAAGAAACCATTGATGAAACCCCAAACACAATCCACCATATGATAATCTGGAGATTCGCATAGGCATAAGGAAGCAAGAAAGAAATTTTGGGAGTATATGGTATTGGATTAAATACATTTCAAAAGATGTATAGAAACAATTGCATATGTACTCAATATAGTGTTGAACCCTGTACATAGACAAAATATTCACAATGAAAGATTTTGTAATAAATAAAAAACAATTCAAAAAACATAATTCATTTTATTAAACAATATAATTTTTGGATATCCATGAATTATATTGATTCGACAACCCTAACCATTTGACATAAAGTTTATTTTCTTTTTTTCGTATAATTTTTTCAACCAGGAACACATCAGGATATTTCACTTTCTGAAGTTCTTCTCTATAGAATCCACCTTCAATCATGTTATTATTCTGATCTTCAAGAAAATATACCAAAGGATTTGACTCATACTTTTTTTATAGTGAAAATTTCATTCGACCAATTGGAAACACAACCTTTGGAAAATTGTACAAGAAATTCACTAATTCTGTCATGGTCATGTAGTTTGAATTTTCATTTACTGGGATCGATTGTTTTGATATTGGTGTAAGCGTGTTGGAGTAATTGACATTCGTGTTTTTGCGAACATCTTGAGGTTTCATTTGAATTGTTCTGTGAGCCGTATCATTATATTGTGAAACAATATCAGGTAGAATATCCAACCATTTGTAGTTTTCCCGGAGACTCAATTGTTTCCACATTTCATTTTTCAAAGTTCTATTAACACATTCCACGATACAAGCTTTGTGAGTAGAGAAAGAACTGTAGTGGTTGATTTTCCATGTTTCCATCAATATCTCCTTTAGTTGAATATGTTCCTATAAGGTCACCGACTGGAACAACATCCGCAGTGTTGTCATTTGAATAAACCGATACAGCCACTGGATGTGTGCAAATACTTGCCAATTTACCGGACACAGGGAATGTGTGAGAAGTTGCACCATTATCCAACACGAAAAAACTAACAATTTTTGTGAGATCTCGAGTTGCTCTTAAATGGAAAATGCAGGTGCTATGATATGAGGATGAATCCCAAATATAGAAAGGAGTGCTGGGTGGTGGAAGCGCTGACACAATGTCAGGTGTTGGATAGGATATTTGCGATTCGGTTAGAAAATGTCTCCCAAATTTATCAATAGGCATACTGCTAGGGTACTGCTAGGGTTGGACACATAATGAAAATAAAGTCAATCATATTGTTAATTTATTATTCCAGCCTCACGGAGCTCCTCAAGGATGATTTCATTATTCAATCCCGTTTGTCCACCAGAATTCGCAGCTATCAGTAGTTTCAAGCGTTCTACTAGTTCATTGAAATCATCGAAATATTTATAAACAGGTGCATTGGTAACATTAAGCATTGTCAACCCTGTACCTTGTTGCACTTCACTCCTTGTAGATATAGTGGATACTGACCCTATTCGCGGTCTCGATTTGCTAGTAAGAAGAGAAGATGTTCGTGAACGCAGTGGTGACAATGTCGTTTCTTTCAATGTCTGAGTTTTCTGTAAGTCCCGTTCTTTAGCCATAGAATGTAGTATTGTAACACGTGGTTTTATTATATCGATGAACTTGGGTGCAGTAGAAGTAGATGATCCCCTTTCGAAATTATAATCAAGATAGTGTGCATTACTCTCTCGTATGATATCAATATATGGATCAATATCGGTATTCCGATAATCCGATGGATGTTTTCTGAACATCAGTTCGTATAACCCAGGAGTTCCTTTATATGTAAATGTATCATTGATAACAGTATCCGCACCATTGGAGCCCACAGTTGCATCACCAATAGCACAGTTTTTCGTCTCTGGATTGAAATAAACTCCAAAGGTATCATCGAATTTGTTTTCGGTGCCCGAAATTTTGTCATCTATATATGCTCGAGGTAAAGGAATTGCAAATTGTCGCAAGTATTATTCTTCAGGGTCCATCAGGGGTTGCATACTTTCATTAAAAAAGCTTTCACCCAAGTCTTGTAGTGTGCTTGCATCATATTGGAATGTTTCTTCTCCTGCAG
The DNA here is from genome assembly GCA_018342105.1 of Gonioctena quinquepunctata. Lineage (NCBI taxonomy): Eukaryota > Metazoa > Arthropoda > Insecta > Coleoptera > Chrysomelidae > Gonioctena > Gonioctena quinquepunctata. The sequence continues at coordinate 76,650 of JAFIRS010003126.1, read as the reverse complement.
ATAAATATTGAGGAGTTGCATGAGAAAAGTATTCATGAGTTGGCTGATGACTGTGACGAGCAGTTGGTATCTCCTGTTTCAATTCTGGTTTTACTTGGGTTGGTTGTCCAACCGAAGATAAAAATGCTTTCAAAGGTTGTGTAATCGGTTCATATGTTTTTTCCAATTGTGATTGAGATGTTGTGATATCGGATTTCAAACTTTTATATTTACGTTTCGAAGCTCTCCTTGCTTGCAACAACTGATGGTGTAATCGAGTATTCATATTGAATGAACATCAGAAAACAACTCCTCTACTTATATAGAAAAGAATATATCAAATCCCTTTCTATAACGTCCATCTGTAATGGAACAATCTTTACCGATAACGAGAAAACCAAACTTTTGCTTCCAACAATAAGCACATAGTTCTTTAAATTTTCCATAGACATTTCAACACTAACATGATCATCATATATATGCTTCAAATTTGTGAGATCTTGTTGAAAAATAATAAGTAAATTAGCATTATCTCTTATGAGTTGTTTGGGAATAGCGGAATAAGTTTGACAGAGGTAGAAACAATCGACATGTTTGTGGCGGCCAAAGCAGAAATAGTTCTTTATGATATTTTGATCACATGTAGCAACATCATCGAAAATTATGACTGAATAGTTGTTGATATCAGAGGGATGAAGTACAGCCTCGCAATAATTATATTCATAATAACCTATTTCAGGTAGGGGTTCCAGTAATAATTTCAAATAATTATATTTTGGTTGAAACAGTGACTTGGAATATAAATACACGTTTGTAAATCGTAGACCATGAGGTTGCTCCAGTAGAGATAACATCACACTTGTCTTGCCAGACCCACTAGCATCGATGAGCAACCCTCTCTTGGAATCTTCTCCAAAGAGAGTGCCGTGTTTCCCAAACTTGTTTTCAAAGTTGAGTTCATCATGATTTAAAATTGGTAGTGCAGTATGTTGCTTCTCAGTCTTCATTGTGGTAGCTGTACTATTGAACTGGGTGTACTATTTATATATTTATATATATATATATATATATATATATATATATATATATATGTTTCTTCGTAGACTTCCGATGGTATAATGTGTTTCCCGGGTTTCTGTCCGAGTTATGTGGTCTTGGTCCTCAAAAGGTCCGATTTCACGACGTTTCGGCCATTTCACATTTGCTATCTTCAGGTGATGTCTAATTCATTCGATTGTTCCGAACTTGACTAATGTTTTTGTGTTGTGCTCCTCAATTTGTAATGGTGGTGAGTCGATTGCGCACGATGGTCACGATCGGTTTCCTTCTATCACGCCCTGTTGCGTGTAGAGCCGAAAAACGTCGTTGTCGGATGTGTTGTTGCCGGATCGCCACTGGTATTGCTCAATTGTGCATGATCGTCACGATCGGTTTCCCTCTTTCGTGTTCTGCTTTGTATGGGGCCGGAAAAGGTCGCTGTTAGAATAGAATAGGAAAGAACTTTATTTAGCAGCAATAGCTATTATATAAGAGTACATAAATGTTACATTTGATATCATTATACATAAAATATATAACCTATACATTAAAATTCATTTTTCTTAATCTTATCTCAAAAATTTTGACATTTGCTGATGTCTCAACCAACAGAGGTAGATCATTATATAATCTCAAACCTTCGATGAAGAGGGTTTTTTCCAAAGCATTTGTATTAAAGCCTTGTATGTGGAACTGGTCATTGAACCTCAAATTATAATGTATCATATCTGCCCTTTTGATAATATATTCTTGCAAGTAAGAAAGGAGCTTGCTTATTAACCATTTTAAAAATTAGTACTTACGCAGACTCTATAATCAGTTGGGAAATATTTAAAAATTTCAGCTTCATTGACATATCATTTATCGCTGTTAACCTGCTGCAACGTTATAAAATACGCATTGCTCTATTCTGAAGTAGCTGCAAACGATGTATTTGCGCAGATGAACAGCAGATAACTATGGACATACAGTAATTAAAATGTGGGTATATGATAGTGTTACATACAATTTTTCTACACCATGGGGAAAGGTTTATACAAATTCTATAAAAGTGGCCGACTTTTTTGCCTATTTTTTTACATAAAAAATCAATATGCCTAGAGAAATTGAGTTGAGGGTCGAATAGAATGCCGAGGTACTTTATCTCATTAACATACATAATTACAGAATCATCAATTTTCAACACAAAATTTCCTTGATTGAACCTAGTACAATTGATTTTGCTACCTTATATCATACACTTAGTTTTTTGTGCATTTTTCTTAAGTTTATTGGCCCTGAGCAAACTATTCAAAATTTCTTACTCATTATTCATGGATTCAACCAAGTTGTTATAGTTTTCCTCAGATATGGAACTCAATGTGTCATCTGCAAATAGAATAATAAATGAGTTCTGTAGGTGAAGATGTAAATCATGTATATAAAGTATAAACAATCCCCTGAGGAACCCCGTTGATACTATCTATTTTGTCAGAACTACCATACATTTTTGTTTTATGTTGCCTATTTGTTGAATAATTTGTTAGCCATTTGAGTACTATGCCTCTTATACCGTATGCCTCACACTTTGATAACAGTTTTGTTCTATCTATCGTTTCGAACGCTCTATTTAGATCTACAAATACACTAACGACAATTTTTCCATCATCAATGTCCTTTTTCCACTTATTACACATTAATTGGCAAGCTCGCTCAGTAGAATGATTATGCCGGAACCCAGGTTGGCAAACAAACAGCAAATTATTTACGTTCAGGTATTCCACTAGCTGCTCATACACTAGAATTTCTATTATTTTTTCAATTACTGGCAGTAAATTCATGGGTCTTAGCTCTTTGGGCCTACTAGGTTTGTTTGTCTTCGGTACAGGTATTATTGTGCTGCACTTCAGGATTGCTGGCAGAACACCAGTTTGCAAACACGTATTTATGATATACAATAAAGGATACCCCACCACTGAGAATGAATTTTTTTTAATGACACTGTAAGCACATCATCACCCGTTGCTTTATTTTTCAAATTGTTCACTATTTTCTGCAATTTATTGGGAGAAATAACAGAAAACGTGTTAATACTAGAATTTACTATCAAAATAATACTAATTTAATTCTTCCTTAACACTTCCTGCACCTAGGTCCAACGAGTCGAAGTAACTGTTTTTACTATTTACCATTTGTTTTAGTGAATGCTACATTTTTTCACTATCATCTTCACATTCATCATTAGTTCTTTCATAAAATTATTTCTCTTTAGCTGTAATTAAGGATACAACTTGATTTCTTTTCCTTCTATATTTTTCGAAATCTTATGGATTATTAGTATAGTGAAACCTTTTTACTTCTATTGGCGCTTTTCCATTTAAACTTGATTCAATATTGATCATAAATTTTTTATATAAGACGTCGACATCAGTAGAAGTATAATCCCATTTTTTTTTCAAGTCCATAGTAATACCGTCCTTTTTTTTTGAGATAAATCTCGAGTAGATCATTTTAATGTTATTTTTTGGACATTAATTTCGATTCCTGTAATATCGTGATCTGTGAACTTTGGAAATTCACGTTTAACTTCTTGAAATTTGTTATTTGTAATAATTAAATCTAATAACGTACTGCAATCACGAGTGACTAGTTGGTTGTTTAATTGTTTAACAATTTGTCAGAATCCAGATGAGTGCACTATATTCATGATCCTTATTCTGTTTGACTTTACAGATGAAAGGTCAATATTAAAATCACCCATTATTATAACATCATTAGTACCCAAGATTTTATCTTAGAGAAGTTCACGAAAACAATCTAGGAAAATAGATTTACAGTCATTGGGTGATCTGTACACACCACCTATTATGACGTGTTGATATCCCACCGTAACCTTAAGCAACATATACCAATACTCATTTAAAACACAAATTTTTGTTAGATCTTCATGATTAATATGACTTCTTATATAACATATTACTCCCCCAGTATGCCTACTATCGGAAAGCGTTATTGAACAGTGATACTCATTCATAAAATATTCAGATTCTGCAATATCAGCTGTCACATGGGTTTCTGTAACTACTACAATAACTGGTTTAACATCCATTAATAATTGTCTTAATTGAGTTTTTTTTTGTTGAGCCCTGTATATTTACACATAGCCATTTGAGGTAGCCTGTGATTGCTATTGGTAACTAATTATATCTTTATTTTTTGGAACCTGTCTTAAATAGCTTTCACAATTTGGATCGAATAAATGGTGTTTGTTATTTGTTATTAATATTCATTCTTTAGCTTTAGGATATCAGCAGCATACTTACAGTTTGTACATTCATATTCGGTGCTTCTACATTCTTCTTTTCTATGATTTTTGTTACAATAAGGACAAACCGCATTTGAGCTACATTTATCTGCACGATGTCCATATTTCCAGCACTTAAAACATCTTAAGACACTAACAAACTCAAAGAATTTATAGCTAGACCACCCTATAAATATTCTGTCTTTATTTTTAGCCAATTACCCATACTGTGTACTCGACATTTCGATTATTACTTTCCATCTATTTTTTATTGTTGACTTAAACTTATGAACAAAACTCATATCATTTTCCACGTCCTCAGGAAAGATTTGGTTTGCTAACTGAGAAATAAACTGTGTGCCATCCACAATGTCTTCTTCGCGTACATTAATTATTTTCATCCTTGGTTTCAGTGAACTGCCCACTTTTATTTCGTATCCCCCGCCTAATGCATCCTCTGTTTTGGTTTTCAGTTTTTCTAGTAATTTTCTACTATCGCAATGAACCACTAGTGATTCTTGAGCAGCCGATTTCATTTTTGTTATTGATACAGCAATATCACCTGGGCATACTTTTTCAGCTAACTCCTTTTTTGTTGCATTGCTATCTTGGGAACCGTTTTTAGGTTTAACAATTAGTGGCTCGACCTTATTTTTATATCCAACAACTTTGGCCAAAAAGGCTTGTTTTTCACTGCATTCTGCGATTCAAACAATTCAATCTGTTTATTTGTCTTCTCCGTGATCTCAAGCGTTTTGTCTCCGTCCTTTTTCTGCAAGTTTTTCAACTTGTTATTGACAACTGGTACACAATCATCGCAGAATCACCTGAGATTATTAACATCTTTGCCAACTGATCTTTGACTCGTACACATTGTATATGAAAATGTTTTTCACACAGATCGCATTGAATATGTTTAGAATTCACAATGAAATTATCAGAGCAGTGAGTACACACGTGTGTACCCAGCGACATCCTAACTACTACGATGCGCGGATGCCAGGTCGCCATGGTTATTGCTGGGTCAACTCTCTACTGGAAGCGTCGATGTTCCATCGCCGTTGATGTTTTGTTGTTAAATAGTTTGTCGGTGGATCAAGATAGATCGCCATATGGTCATATGACAGTCTAAGACTACCAACCATATGGCGATCTATCTTGACCCACCGACAAATTAATCAACAACAAAACATCAACGGCGATGAAACATCGACGCTTCCAGCAGAGAATTCACCCAGAAATACCCATGTCGACCTGGCAACGGCGCGTCCAACAGCGACCTCTTCCGGCCCCATACAAAGCAGAACACGAAAGAAGAAAACCGATCAAGCACAATTGAGCAACACCGGTGTCGATCTGATAACAACGCATCCAACAACGACGTTTTCCGGCTCTACACGCAACAGGGCGCGAACAAAGGGAACCGATCGTGACGATCGTGCGCAATCGATTAACCACAATTACAAATTGAGGAGCTCAACACCAGAACATCAGTCGAGTTCGAAACAATCGAATGAATTAGACATCACCTGAAGATGGCAAATGTCAATTTGACGAAACGTCGTGAAATTGGACCTTATATATATATATATATATATATATATATATATATATATATATATATATATATATATATATATATATATATATAGTGTATCTCACTTCCCATGGAAACACCCCCGTATATTCCGTAATTATTGGAGTAGAATTCTGTAATTTTCACGATCGTTAGATAAACCGAGAATGAGTCTGAATATCTTCTATGGATAACCTGAGTGACATACCTTGCGCGCCAGGGGCAATGGATATACCGATTTTTGCAAAAAATAATATTATGGGGCAACATAGGCTCAAAATTCTCACGGATTCGTGATCACGACACCAACTGAAAAATTTTCAGTTCTGAAAAACCAAATTTGTCTCACTCCTCATGGAAACATCCAAGTATCTTCCAAAATTGTTGGAGTACAATTCTCAAATTTTCACGATCGCTAGAGATACCAAGGATGAATCCAAATCTCTTCTAGGGTGAACCTGAGTGACATAATCATTCGAAAAATAATAATAGGGTGCAAGATAGGCTCAAAATTGATTACTCGCGTTTCGGACGTCCGTCGTCTGGATAGATTTGAAAGGTTTTCACTACGTTTCGAATGCTCGTATCTGCAATCGTCTTCAGGTGAATACTGAAGAGCTTAGGTGCTACAAATTTATTTATGTCTGTGCAATGGTCCGTGTGATTTCGCGCGGTGTGGTGATGCGAGAAGTTTCGCGCCTCTGCAATCCGCCAGGAAGGGCAAATGGTGGTTTCCATACGTTCTTGATCTCAATGTACGGAGGACTAACGGCGTTATTTGCTCCAATGTAGGCAATTGAAGTTTTGTTTGAACCAATGCTGCTTTCTATGTAGAACACTCGCGTCTTCCCATATAATTCGATGGTGCTCAGTCCAGGCGTGGTTAGCAATTCCCGATTTTGACGTTTCTCCGCGTTGAGTCCATTTCTTGTGCTCATCCAATCTTACCGATAACGTCCACTTTGTCTCTCCAATGTAGGGATCTCCGTATTCACCTGGAAGTTTATAAATACAATACTTACTGGTTTCAGTTCTGTTCTCAGGTTTGGTCTTGGTAAGGGAACTGCCGGATTGAAAGCAGCTCTTGATGTTGAACATGTTTCTGATCCTTCTGATCTTATCGGAGACAACCCTGATGTACGGAAGGCAGATCATTGTGTTTTGTTGTAACTCTTTAGATGTTTCAGGTCTCTGGAGTTGTTTCAATACTTCTCCTAGGAGTTTTTTGGGGTATCCATTTCGGTGAAGGTTCTCTCTGATGTAGTTTAATTTGCATCTAGTGACTTTTCGTTGTTGCATTCGTGCATCGCTCTCTACCAATGTTCTCACGATCTCTCTCTTCCTTTGTCAGAGTTCGACAAAGAGACTAACCCTCGGTATATCTAACAATAGTGGAAATTTCAGAATTCCACTCCAATAATTACGTAAGGTGAGAAGTGAGACAAATTCGGATTTTTCAGAACTGAAAATTTTTCAGCAAACATATGGATATTGAAGCTGATGTTCTGATTATGACTTATACGAATTGTGAGCCTATCTTGCCCCCTATTATTATTTATCGCAAAAATCGGTATATCCATGGCCCCTGGCACGCAGTGTATGTCACGCGAATTGATCTCAGGAGAGATTCAGGCTCATCCCCGGTATATCTAACAATAGTGTAAATTTCAGAATTTTACTCCAATTATTACGGTAGATACGGGGGTGTTTTCATGAGAAGGGAGACAAATTCGGATTTTTCAAAACTGAAAGTTTTTTAGCTAAAATATGGATTGTTACTGAAGTTGAAGTCCTGATCACGAATATGTGAGCATTTTGAGACTATCCTGCCCCCTAGTATTATTTTCCGCAAAAATCGGTATATCCATCGGCCCTGGCGCGCAGTGTATGTCACTGAGGTTAACCCCAGAAAAGGTTCAGACTCATCCTCGGTATATCTAACGATCGTGAAAATTTCAGAATACTACTCCAATAAGTACCGAAGATACCGGGGTGTTTCCATGAGAAGTGAGACACACTGTATATATTATTGAAACTAAACTTGTTGAATAGATTTTTCATTCATTCGTATTTGATAAGATCATTCCAGGACATGAACATAGCAATAATGAGTATTGCGGAATTATATCTGTCATATCGTTTGGAAACTAACGAATTCACTGATGAAACACTCTCAATGCCGTTGGAATATTATTTTGACATAGGGTGCGAGCCTACTAGAGCTCCGTGAGATACTAATTGAACGAATCAATGACCATTTTTCATTTTCAGATGTGGAAGACTGCTTATTCGTTCTTCACCTTTCTGCAAACAGTTCAATCTACTGATAGCACAAACTAACCCCTTTGGAGATGTTGTCACAACTGTTCACCATTCACTCGCGGAAGTGCATCTCAGGAGCAGCAATTCATATTAAATCACACTTATCATCTGAATGAAACTTACTGATCTAATAATTTCACTGAAATACAAGAATATGAAATCGATTGCAGTTGTTTTCATCATATACATGTATATTCGGTTGGCAAAAAATGAATTTGACTAGGAATAACTGATGACCAACAAAAGAGTTGTTTGTTGTGTTTCATCACCACCTGCATCTGGTATCGTCAATTGATGCTTCGTTCAGAATTAAACAGAGGGGAAGTGGACTTAGTTGTTAGCGCACAATATCGTTGACGATATGATTGAAGAATTAGCATGCTTGGTCGTTTTATCTCTTTCGTATTAATTTTTATCTGTCGCTCTCCATAGCTCCTCACAAAAATGTGGACCCATAATCAACACCAATATTATAGTCTTTATTGAATCTTGGTGCACTTGAGACAAACATTCGGATTTTCCCGTAGTATGAAACATGCATACACATGAACAGACATTGAGAGAGGGATAGAAAAACAAGTAGGCAGACAGATACGGCAGGTAAGATAGGCAGGACGTCAGATACTATACATTCAATGAACGAATAATATCTGGATTTTACAAAAACATTCTTCCATGTATCCAGAAATCGACTCCACTTGTGATACTAAACGGGTTTTAGGATAAAAGTGGCCGGGGTGCAAGGAAGTGTGTGCGTGAGAGAAACAGAGAATTGAGCTGTCCAGCGTTCTGATATGACGTAATCGAGAAAGATTTATCAGACTGATAAGAATGATTCCTTGTTATTTAAGCCTTCTTAGCAATATCAAGTTATAATGATAACGAATCACAGCTTTCCTATAATCCAAGTCAGCAGTGTCAGTGGAATATATTTCTTTACCCACAAGTTGCATTGCTGATACCGCTGACCGGAAGGTATAGATATATCCTGCGTGGTCTCACCAATATTATAGTCTATATTGAATCTTGGTGCACTTGAGACAAACATTCGGATGTTTCCGTAGTATGAAACATGAATACACATGAACAGATATTGAGAGAGGGATAGAAAAACAAGTAGGCAGACAGATAAGGCAGGTAAGACAGGCAGGACGTCAGGTACTATACATCTTATAGACGAATAATATCTGGATTTTACAAGAACATTCTTCCATGTATCCAGTAATCGGCTCCAATTGTGATACTAAACGGGTTCTAGGATGAAAGTGGCCTGGGTGCAAAAAAGTGTGTGCGTGAGAGAAACAGAGAATTGAGCGGTCCAGCATTCTGATATGACGCAATCGAGAAAGATTCATCAGACTGATAAAAATGATTCATTGTTATTAAAGCTTTCTTATCAATATCAAAATGTAATGATAACGAATCACAGCTTTCCTATGATCCAAGTCAGCAGTGTCAGTAGAATATATTTCTTTGCCCACAAGTTGCATTGCTGACACCGCTGACCGGAAGGTATAGATATATCCTGCGTGGTCTAACGGTAGTTGCAAGTTGCAATTGGATACCGACGATAACGTGTGATATTGGGACTTTTCGTAGAGTAGAAAAAGTGTTGCAGGTAAGTAATGTGAACATGTGAAGAGTATTCCATTGAGAGAGCGCCAGGAAAAAAATCCGTCGAATCGAGCGCTAACTTGGATGCCAGCAGTGTATGGAAGGTCATGAGGAGATGGTGGTGGTAGACATTGCGTCGAAAAAACATGTCAACGTTATACAAAATGAATCCCTGAAACTTTATATACTTGTGTTTCGGGTAGGAATGATCACTTTCTGTTGATATAAATAGCAATAGGAAAAAATGAATGATATTTTGGAATCGAAGTGATGTCTAGATGGCGAAGATGCAATAGTATCGCAACTTCCGGTGGTCTGATTTTGGCATTTTGAAGTTTAAATATATAGAATTTTCAGAAGTGTATTGGAGATATTTTGGACTGCCGGTACTCTGATAAGGGAAAATTTTGAGTTTTTTTCGAATTCTCAACCGATCTCAACGTACTTATGGTCATGGTCAGTTCGGTTGGAGTCGTATACCCGAAAAAGTGCCCCCATAATCAGTTTAATAATGTCTTCCGCAGATTACAGATGTAGAGTCGGAGATTTCGACAAAATACTAGGAGAAATTTTTTATAATTTCACGAAGACAACGAAAACACTATGAAGCAATTACATAGTTTGATTGTTTGGGACTTGGGAGATTTGTACCAAACTAGATACCGATTACGGCCATCCTTCAATGGAATTTCAAGAAATAGCTGTTGGTTTTCAAGTATGAACATTTTTTGCATATTCACTACAAAGTAAAAAAAAAATCTCTTAGTTACAAAGCAATCATAACGTTTTCAGAATATATTTATTTCTTATGAATAATATCCTCCTAAAAGCAGCAAATAAGTGCATATTTGGACGAAACAAGATGTGGGCTAACTATAAGGAAAAAACGTGTATTATTCAAAACCGCGAAAACCTAAACATGCAGCAAATCGCGAAACTGAATTATCATCTCAAACTACAAAACCAAAGTGATATGAAGTAAGAATAAATTAGGAAGTGGAGGGGTTGGATAAGTACCAATAATCATTATCTAATTACAAAATTCATGATTAAACTTGTGCTTCCACCTAGTGGTGAGTGAATTAGACAATGTGATAATACTCAGTATTTGAATGTTACCAACAATATACTCTTATCAGAATCAGGTATAGATGTCGATAAACTAGACATGACATGATGGTGGGGTCAACTCAAATACCTCTTGTTAATCACCCCGTGCTTCTCGTCAAAGTGCACTTGTTTGAAATGATAATTTTCTTTCTATATTGAAAAAAGGAAATGGAATAGTTATTTGTGCAACCAGTTGAGAAAAACACTAGTTCCGCGGAAGAAAGCGAGTTACGAAAAATAGGGTTTTCCAACGTATTTCACACAATATTTTTTCTAATTTTGATCTGTGATCCTTTTTGATTCAAGTTGAAAATATAAAAAATATATGTTTAAAAAACTGAAGAACGCGCATTAACGCACTCAAAATTGAAAAATAATTTTAATATTAAACGAATATGCCGAAAAGCATGGGGTGCTCTTTGGTTACGTATCTTTGAGAAACATAATACTTTTGGAGTAAGATCCCAGAGCCGGCAAAGCACCTTATTTTAGCAAAGCTGTAATTTCAAATATGGATAGTGTGATATGTTCCTGAGAACGTATGCGTACTTGCTAGCTTGAAAGCGGGGCCGTTTTATAGGTATCAGGTACAAAAGTACATTAAAAACTTTCTTACTCATGTTGAAGTATGGTAATGCATTTGGCAATTAATATCGTTCAGATAGCCGAGCGGTCTAAGGTGCGAGATCTAAGCTCTGGAACTCAAAAGTTTGGGAGGATTTGAATCCCCCACGCTTGACAATTTATTTTTATTTCTACTTTGAAATTGAGGAATGATTGAGTTTTGGGATGAATATTGAAATAAAAAAAAATCATTCCTCAATTTCGATAAAAAAAATAAAAATAAATCGTGAGGATTCGAACCCTCGCCAGTTTTTGATACTGATATCAAAAACTGCCTGCTCTGAAGCTTAGATCTTACGCCTTAGACCGCTTGGCCAACTGGACGATATTAATTGTCAAACGCATTATCATACTTCAACGAGACTGAGAGAGTTTTGTATGTACTTTTTTACTTTTGAGTGTGTTAAAAGCGTATTCTCATCCTTGGAGAGACTTCCATGGAAAAAACGGAAATTATTGCTAAATAGAAAACTACATTGTCAGTTGGGGTCAATATCACCAATTGTTCAAATTATGTTATTAATATTTATAATTAGTTTTTACCATACATTTTATGTATTGAATTCTAATCAAATTTGATCTCCATAATATGTTCAGAGAATATAATAACAATATTTTTTTCAATTTTGATCTGCGATCCTTTTTGATTCAAGTTGAAAATATAAAAAATATATGTTTAAAAAACCGAAGAACGCGCATTAACGCACTCAAAATTGAAAAATAATTTCAATATTCAACGAATATGCCGAAAAGCATGGGGTGCTTTTTGGTTACGTATCTTTGAGAAACATTATACTTTTGGAGTAAGATCCCAGAGCCGGCAAAGCACCTCATTTGGCAAAGCTGAAATTTCAAATATGGATTGTGTGATATGTACTTGAGAACGTATGCGTACTTGCTTGCTTGAATACGGGGCCGTTTTACAGGTATCAGGTACAAAAGTAAATAGAAAACTTTCTTACTCATGTTGAAGTATGGTAATGCATTTGGCAATTAATATCGTCCAGTTAGCCGAGCGGTCTAAGCTCTGGATCTCAAAAGTTTGGGAGGATTTGAATCCTCCACGCCTGACAATTTTTTTTATTTTTCAGTTTGAAATTGAGAAATGATTGAGTTTTGGGATGGATATTGAAATAAAAAAAATCATTCCTCAATTCCGAAAAGAAAAATAAAAAAAAATCGTGGGGATTCGAACCCTCGCCAGAGCTTAGATCTTACGCCTCAGACCGCTTGGCCAACTAGACGATATTAATTGTCGAACGCATTTTCATACTTCAACGTGACTGAGAAAGTTTTATACTTTTTTACTTTTAAGTGCGTTAAAAGCGTGTTCTCATCCTTGGAGAGACTTCCATGAAAAAAAACGGAAATTATTGCTAAATAGAAAACTACGATGTTAGCTGGGGTCAATATCACCAATTGTTCAAATTATGTTATTACTATTTATAATTAGTTTTTACCATACATATTATGTATTGAATTCTAATCATATTTGATCTTCATAATATGTTCAGAAAATATAATAACAATGAAGAAGTACTTCAGATAGTTCAGCCTCAAAATTATAACAAATTTTATTCCTGTATTTTCTGCAACTGGTGGTTGGTTGGTTGGTTGAAAGCTGACGAGCCAGAGACAGGGTTGGCACTTAGCTTCCCTTGACACTGCGACCAGCTGGGGTCTATTGTATCTCTCTGTCGTCAGTGGTTCCTCATTCAAACAGGTTTGTGCCTTCAATTAGGTTTGGAAGCCTGTTGATAAGGTTCTTCGGATTCATGCCTGTTTCCGGGCTGATCTCTCCAAAGGTTCTGTGTCGCCTACTACTTAGGGCGTCACAGTCGAAGATAATATGAGAGGCTGTCTCCTCCTCTTCATCACATAGCCTACACTACACGGTTTCCCTGCGTACTCCCATGGTGTTTAGGTGATTTCTTAGGCCACAGTGTCCAATCAACAGACCTATTATTATACGAGCGTTCGTTCTGTTCAAGTTCAGAAGGTCAGCCGTCAGGGTCCGGTTTGAATGCCCTACCATGACTTTGCTGTGTAGTTGCCCGACAGTTTGATTCCAATATTGTTGGTGGCAACTGGTGGTGCAACTCAACTGATGAGCAGAGATGTTATGGCGTTTTTCTGAACTGGAATAATTATATTCAATGAGGCACTAAAGTGTTTTTCTATATAGATTTGTGAAAAACATTGATGAATTGTGTCATCTCATTTCAATATGAAAAGTTCTATAATTATTCGAATTTGGAACGTATATCGAAAAAAGATTGATCAACGTATCCAGAATATATTCGAGAATGCGAGCCTAAGGAAATATTAGGATTTTTATTCAAAATCTGACGTATTACTATTGTGCGATGTAGTCGAAAACTTTTGTGAATTATTCAGATACATATGAATTCTATCCAGCTCAGTAATATGATTCTCTCGGATTCATAGAGGTCACATTGAATAATGTACCGGGTTATTTACTATAAATCACTCAACCCTTATCATTGTCATTATTGCCTATAGAAAAAAAGTTAGATATGAAAGTTTTGTAGTTTTGACTGAATTTTGATAAAATGCTAGCAAATATATATATATATATATATATATATATATATATATATATATATATATGTATATTTCAAATGGGATACCTTATATATCATTAAACCACCATATGTTACCCCTATCTTTTACCGTTTTTCAGTTATTAAACATCGAATAACCCAGTTGGACTAGTTGTTACTGTAAACAATTTTAAACTATATTATGTTTGTTCAGTGGCATTTCTTCAATTGAATAATCAAAATGGTTCACAGTGAGGAAGAAAATGTTCAAATATTTATACAAAAATAGATAAATGGAGTCAACGCGGGAAGATGTCAAAACCGGAAATTTCTGACCATGTCTGGACTGAGCACCATCATATTCTATAAGAAAATGCAAGCGTATCACTTGGAGAGCAGCATTGGTTCAAACGGAAGCTAGTATCGCATCGAAGCTAGTAACGCATTTAGTCAGCCAAGCATTGAGATCAGGAACGTACGAAAACTGCGTATTGCTTTTTCTGGCAGACTGTAGACAACAGCAAATGGATGGAACATCAAAGAAAAGGCCAATGCACTCATAGTGGCTTCGAAATGACCTACTCTAGAGATCTGATTGCGGCTCTAGGGTTAAGGTAAGGTGATCATCATCAAGAACAGCTGTATCGGGCACAGTTGAAAACGCGAGTGCAGAAATCGGTGAAAGTCTGCAGGAGTTTGAATCAGAGGTACAAAGGCTGATCCAGCTTGTCTACCTAGTGGAGAGTTTCAATGAACAGTCGGCGGTACAGGTATAAATTGAAATACTAAAATACTATCAGATTAACAAACTTTTAGGAATCCTTGGTGCGTTCCTAAGCAGTGGAAGCAGCTTTCAATACCTCAGGGCCGACAGTGAAAGCGGTTTCGATCGAAGAGCCACATTAGCAAGTGACAGAAAATGATAGCATAAAGCAGATGTTCAGAAGAATACTAGAAAAATTTAAACTCAGGAATAACAGCGCTACCAACCAATCAAGAGGAAATTGTTTCAGATGTGGTAGAAGCGTACAATTCAAGAGGGATTTGTTTCGGTTATTTTTATCATTGAGACTTTTCAACCATCAGTTGCATACGGTTCAGTACCAGGGCGACATTCAACATTCAGTAGTTTTGCTGAGGTTATTGTGGTTTATTGTATATATTGTAGTTCAACAGTCTGGCTCAATAGGACACTATAACATGATCAATTGACATTCATTCTCCAAGAAAGAACCCTCTGTACCTTGATAAAGCTATTCCGTTGTATATTTCCCCTGGTCATATTCTTTATTCCACTTCATTATACTTGAATTGTCTGTTATCCCAGTCTGAAAATGTTTGATTACCAACCCCATGGTCACATCCGCTAAACTTCATCGAGTGTTACATGAGAAATGTCAATAGTAATACAGGGTGTTAAACAATAAATCGTGTCCGTGGTCTCTGGATATTTTGAATTTGTAGATAAAAGTCATTATGTTCCACGGTTTCTGGGATTTGCGAGTGGAAAGAGAGAACAATAATAGAAGCAGGCACTGGGTCTTAGTAAACCTTGTGTCGCCCAAAATTATTCAGAACTGTTTCTGAACCCCGCCTCCTCCGCCCTGTTTTGCTCAAGGGTAGACATATGTGAGTCTATAGAATTACGAAACAAGCAAAGAAAGTGCCCTTTTATGACCCTGAAATATTTTTGAATTTTCGGTACTTTAACATTTGTTGACACTTTTCGTACTTTGAATTTATTCATGACTTTGAAATATTTTTCGACTTGGCGTATTTTTCCGAATCTCCGACTTTTAGTTCAGACGTATTTTCTGAGTCTTACTTTGGAATATTTCGACACGTAGAAATATTGTGAGGACTTTTCTTTAAGATTTCACACGTGGGCATTGATGGTTGCCCAGTAGTACATAGTCTCATCTCGAACTCCCAAAGGGGTAATCGTTTGTTTTGGTCGGAACCGAATTGGTCTTAGCGGTTTATCATGTCTTGAAACTGTTTAAGGGTTTCGTTTTGAGGTTTACTTCCAGAGTAAGGTTTGTGTAGTAGTTTGGCGTCACCTGCCAGGACACTCCCACGTTCTCACTCACCTGCAAGGACAGAATCATCTAGGAAGTCATCGAATAGGTGTCAAGATAACTAAAATTTGCCAGCATATCGGGTCGCACGCTGGCTAGCGATAACGATGGTCCCAGGGTCATCCACGTCAATAGAGTCGGATTAACTATCGATAGTTTGACATTCAGAAGAAAGATGAACCAAAGATAAGTAGGAAAAAAAGCATGAAATTGGAGGAGAATAATTTATTTTTACAACAACGTCCAAAAGGGGGCGTTGTGTGAAATTGCGAATAGCCAAAACTCTCAGGATACCTGGTTCATCTGTGAGGATCGTTGTAGATTGACTAGAAGAAGACTCTGGGTGCTACGTTGTAATAGTGCAGCCATGTCAAGAATCCGCAAGCAAATTATTACTTGTGTGAGTTCTAATTAGGACAAAATATACCAGTCAGAATTGCTAATGTATTACCTGATGGAATGGAGGACCGGAAAAGTGACATGATAGGAGTATGCAAGCCAGTTGAGTAGGTATCAAACTACAAAACAAGCGGATATCCGGATAACAGCGGCACAACTGATGGGATACTGAAAACAATCAAGAAATCATTGGACCATTTGTAACCAAAAGAATACAAAGCCGCCATGAAATCAATTGACGAGAAAAGTGACGTATTCGAGTCCGCAGGGTCACCAACCCAGTCCAGCACAGGGTAGATACCAGGTAAGATCATCCAATTCGAAACCCACCGAGATAACCATTTGCCAAACAACAGGAAATGGAGAAACTTTTCGAAAAAATGACCAACGATGGCGTTATCACCCCGATGGAACTGGTTTCCAAGAAATACAACAAAGAATCTACAAGGTTCTCTGTGGATTGAAGAAAACTAAATGACGTCAAGAAGTAGGACAGTTATCCATTACCCCGAATCGATGACACACCAACCACATTAGCAGGCTAATAATGGTGTACAACACTGGAACTGAAGAGCAGATACTGGCAAGTGGGTATATATGAAGGCGATGGGGAAAAGGCTACATTTACTACTGTTATACCTTATGGTCTCTGTCACGCTCCAGCGACCTTCGAAAGATTGATTGAACTGATATTGCGTGGACTTTCTTGGGAAACTGGCCTGGTACATGTTGATGATGTCATAATTATGGGAAGATATTTTGGGGAATATCTGGCCAATCTGCGAGAAGTTTTTCGACGTGGTGAGCCAACTTCTAGCTAAATTTTCAGGAGTTTTCCTCATTCCAGAAGTAAGTGAATTCCTTGGTCCTCACGATTTCGTGAGAAGGAATCCAAACATGGCCCATGATGGCTACATACTATTCGGTTTCCTTATCTAAAAAACCGTGTCCAGCGTATTGTATGCTATGAAGGAGTGGACGATACCAGACGAACAATATTGTTACCTGAGGACGAGTTGTCCCAGAAATCACCGTCAGCCAACCCTGCGACGGCTACTTGGCCAGCTCATGACCGCCTAGTGGAATTTCATAGATCTCGAAATATTGACACTTTCTGAATATGATCACAATATTTGCTATCAAACTTTACTGAAGAACGTATTTATACGAACCTTCTTTGAATGGTCCACTCTCCGGCTATTATTCACTGAACTGAGAATACCGGTGGCATGTACACAATTCAAATTTCCCTGGAAATTGATCCTGAATTAATCAGTTTCTACTTATAATTTATTTGTGGATAGATCTCATCCAATTCAACGGAACTCACAAATCGACTCTACATTTCATAAAAAAACAAGGTTTCGAATGTTCCACTTTTTGCCATTTTCATTTTATCTGGGTCCTACTCTCATTCGGTGACATTTAAAAATGAATGATAATGTCGTTGTAGCATTCACTCATATGAAAATAACTTCATCCGCATTTACCTGCGATTATCATAAGCCCTCTATTTTTGAAAGAACGTTCGCATAATTATGTGCCAGCATTGATGCAATTTTTGGATGTGACAACGCATCTGCTGAATAATGGAGGTGACAACGTCAAAAATCAATCCTCAAATGAAAACGACGCTAGCACCAGTGATATATGGTTGAACTGGATTTTTTTTTGAATGGGTAGAGAGGGGTCCAAGTGACCTCCGGACGAATTTTTGATATGCTGACCCTTGGACCCTCTAGATCCTATCTGGCCAAAAAACAAGGCGAAATGTTGTCACCTCCGAAATCGGAGGTGACGTTATATATGAGGTGACAACGTTGTTTAAATTTGATTTTAGGGTGACAAGGTATACTTCATCTTATATATATATATATTATATATATATATATATATATATATATATATATATATATATAAACATATGTATATGAAGAAAGGAAGCTTCACCCAACGAATCATCTATGACTTTGTGCATTTTACATATATATATATATATATATATATATATATATACCGTTTCGGTACTGCTTACGAACCCAAACCAAATCCTGGCCTCGAGCTTGACAAGGTTTTGCTATGTAAAAGTGTCTAGGAGGATTGGGACGCACACTGAGCGGAATAATGGCCGTATTCGGAAAGGCGGTAAAATAAAGATTTTTATACTGACTTACTTCCATCTCTGAGCGTGTAGGCGACGCTTCCAGCGGAGATGTATTTGGTATATAATGCCATGCATTTTACCGAAGAATTCCAACCCGAAATTTGGCAGCAGCGCCGTTCATGTATTGACGAAGCTTTAGCAGCAAGTCTGAACCATATTGTCGATATATTGTCATTTTGGATTATTTGAGGATACTGATTTACTTCCATCTCTGAGCGTGTAGGCGACGCTTCCAGTGGAGATGTATTTGGTATATGATGCCATGCATTTTACCGAAGAATTCCAACCCGAAATTTGGCAGCAGCGCCGTTTATGTATTGACGAAGCTTCAGCAGCAAGTCTGAACCATATTGTCGATATATTGTCATTTTGGATTATTTGAGGATACTTTTATTCAACGAAAAATGACATTTGAAGGACTAGTTTGTTGACAGCTTTTTTCACTTTATCTTAAATATTTTTCTACAAATAAAAATTAAGCAATGGACAATTATTTAAAATGGATATTTTGATAGTTCAGCTTTTCACAAGCTTTTATTTAACTTGCTTCTTTCATATTTAACTTGCTTCGTTCCGGAAGTGAATTTTGACCCCCTTCTAGTCGTTTGATCAACTTGATATTTGGCAAATGTTCATAAAATTTTTGTTAGAGGAAAAACAGAATGGCGGCTCCAAGATGGCGTGCAAATTATGTGATTATGGTTCGATTCTATTCAAAATTCGAATGTGGGAGGTTTTGGGGTCGGAGATTATTAATTTTTTCACAAAATTCATAAATTCAATATGACGGCTGAAAGCTGACGCACGAGTTTCGTGATTATGGTCCGATTTTATTGAAAATTGGTATGTGTGGGTTTTTGGGTTCGGAGACGATGCATTTTCAGGTGAAATTCCTAAATTCAAGATGGTGGACGATTTTTGTGATTATGGACAAGCTCTATCCAAACCTGGGGGTTCCTAGGATTGGAGATGACGAACAAGTTATGTGATTACGGTCTGATTCTATTCAATTTTTTTTCAAAATTCATAAATTCAAGATTCTATTTGAAATTGGTGTGTGGAGATTTTTGGGGTCGGAAATTAAGAGTTCATTCATAAATTCGATGATGGACATGTTTTGTAATTATGGTCCGATTCTATTCAAAATTGGTATGTGGTGGTTTTCGGGGTCGTATATTATAAATTTGTCATCAAAATTCACAAATTCAAGATAGCAGACAAGTTTTGTAGTTATGTTGGGTTATGAAATTGTTTCATTGAATATTTGGAATTTACGTACACGATTTTTTTCCTACGTTTCACGCTTCTCCATCACCTTGGAGAGAAAGCGTGACGTCACAGAACTGTTGGGACCGTTGATCCTCCCTTCTGCTGTATGCAGCGAGCACGTGTTGCTGCCTCAAATATTGCGAAGTGTTTATTGTTCGCGTCGTTATCAATATTCGTACTGTAATAACTCACAGATGTGAGTTATTGTATTTTTCTTATGTACAGTTAATCTATAAATTCCTTAGTCATACTCTTCTCAAAAACAGACTACTATTTGGATATTGATAGGAGAATAGAATTACCTGGCGTCCATTTATAACTCTGAGACCTGTCGGTGGATACTTAACGGACCTCCCAACATTCACTGATGCTTAGCCGCAAATATCATTTTATTTTCGAACAACTGTATACCTTGAAAATCTGGTCACTTTTGAAATTAATTCATATGGTTTCTCTCTGAACAACTCGGTTAAGGGATATCCAACAAAAACCGACAATTTTTGCATCATTTTGAGAAAATCATATTTTTTAAATCTGTATCTCATTCACCATTCCAGGTACATATCAGGTACTGCCGTAAATTCACTCTTCTTCTTCTGTTGAGAGGATACCAAAAAAAACCATGGGAAACTTATGAAATTTCCATACCAAATGGTGCGGAGTATCGTGCTAAGGTCGAAAACTCTTGAGATACAGCCCAACACTAACAACATATCGAACAATTAATATTACCTGCCCTTTTGCGCAGCAAAAACTTATTTTCTGATGGACCCCTCTGGAGTAGGTACAAACTACTGATGCAATGATGATATAATCTGGATTTTTTTTTTCATATTAAATCCTCAAATAATTTATAGTATTGTAGCCATTTTCCCTACCCTGTGGGAGGAATGTTACGTTCCCGTTAGCTATGGTAGTCGGAGAGTCACGCGGTCGGGGTTAAATCCGTTTAGTCAGTATCTTACTAAAAAGAAGTCAATTTGGGCACCACTCAAGCCAATAATACAAATACTACTAAGTTCAAAACCTTGTCTGACTCGAGAAAACAAGGATAGTAAATATAGCTGAATTATTTGCAAATTTAAAAATAATTTTCAACACATTTGCATACAACAATTACCAATGTTGAGACTCTCTTGAAGTAAAACAATACCTTACTCAAACCAAATATATTGACACTCAAATATTACAAAATATATATATATATATATATATATATATATATATATATATATATATATATATATATAGTAGTTTTGAGTTTCTTGAACCAAGAATATACATTATATATATATATATATATATATATATACAAACTACATGGTGAAAATAGACTGGTGCAGATTCATGACCCTGTATAATGCACAAACTAAAAACAAATGATTCATCAAGTAGATACCTGTGGCTAACTGAGATATTTGACTAGTAGTTGATAACTTTCAGTACTGTACGTGCGCCTTACATACAATGTGTAATATGCAAAGAAAATGCAGGTAAATCATATGATGACGAAATGAAAATAAATGGTTAACAGGCCTGAATCTATGGTGCGATAGTACCACTCCCACGATGTGTTCTACGCTGTTCAGTTCGATCAGCACTAGGACTGCTGAGCTGTGTACTGATGAAATTCCTGCATACCCCTCGTATCTCGGTGGAGAGTTGAGAGTGTGCCTCAACCATTTCTTCGGAGGTTAGACATCCAAACTACAACGCTAGCATGGCAAACTACGGGGTCATCATAAGGTCACTGATAAAAATGAATCCTTGATAATTCCATAAATGATTCTTTCCACAAAATCGAGCAGCAAATCTCCAGTGAGCTACTATGCTCTCAAAACCACAAGGCGGAACTTGTAAACTACAACGTCCATTCCAACATTTCGAATCATAAGGCTGTTCGTGACCTCGTCCATAGAAAAACGAAGATGGACTCCATCCAAAAACCATATTCAAACAAAGAAAAAAAGTTAAGTCTCTTTCAAATGAATAAATGTCCCTAAACTCACCCCACACGGAGGGACGATCACAATCGTGGAAATATCAAAAACATCCTCGATGTATTTCCGAGGCAAAACCCAAGATTCTCAAACTCTTGACAATGGTCAATCTATCGGTATCTCAACCCGAAACGAACCCCTCAAGCGCAGTCGCACGAAATACCTTTTGACATTTCTGCAATCGGCGATCTTCTACATGGTCGCCATCTATGGACGAGTTTGAACCAACGCAATGCTGAAATCTCTCAGTTAAAGGAAAATACATTTCAGTAGTTGAAACCACTTCAAAAGCAAAGTAAATACTATATCAGCAAACAAACACTTGTAGAAAGATACTCCCGTATGGCTTTCAAACAAAACAAACGAACTGATAATGTACCACCTCACATCCAGTGACTGTACTTAGTGAATAACTGAGATTTCTCATTACCATTTTATATGAAACTCCTGTGGGAGTGTACACATCCAACAAGATGAAGATTTAACTCTAAAATCATATATTATCTTGTCCGGTGGACCTTAGGATTGGTGGCGACATCTTGGTGAAGATAGCAGAAACGCGCTAACCCTACTCTCGGTAAATCCGAACGCTACAGTATGTTACTTTTGTACAGAAGTCTCAGGGGGCTCTTGTTCCTTCATTTCAGATATGTACAGTATCTGGCAGTGCATTCATTTTCCTGACTTATGATTGGCGACTTCAGAATCCAATCAGATTCTGAATTTTATGGATTAAATCAGTTTGAAAGCGTTCGCAAGGATTTTTGTACGACTTCACTATGAAGACTGGCTAGATGCTGCAATGTCACACAATCAAAAATTGCACAAGTAACCCCTTTATTACACCTACTTACTTCATGATATAACTATCATCAATATGTAAACTACACTAAATAAATTGTAACATTTTCTTGCGATATATTTATATACTACTTCATTCACGAATCAGCAAAATGCTGCCTCTTGTCTCCTACTCGTCAGTTGAAATCTTCTATTCCTAAAGTCAGATCATTATTTATTTGCCTCCATATGAAAAACATATATTATTTTCTGTCAAGCAATATGTAATATAGAAAAATTGCAGTAAGAATGTCATCTGCAGCCTAATATTCGAAATCCGGCACTAACTGGTAGATAAGATGGAGTTATATTCTAGTTATTCAGCAAAAGACAAGCGAATATTTCATAAAAACCTGGAGCATGCTGGTACCCCAGTTAAAAGCAAATATTCACTAGCAGATTCATTCTCGAAGCATGTAGTAGTGTAGTACGTGTATCTCTCCAACAAATAGTGTTAAAATATCACAGTTGTGTATCCGATTCGAAAGAAAAAAGTACCCAGAGACTGCTTGTGAGTAGACTGATTATAATATCCAAGTATATCTACCTTTTGTTATGGAATAATCTAAGAAATTATCTGCGGAAGTCTAAACATTCCAAAGGCATTTTCATAAACTCTTCCCAGAAAAAGTGTGACCACTTTTTGTGCTATTCCATATTATTTTTGCTCCACGTCGAGCCAATTCTTCAAAGGAGACAAACATACCTGTCGCTTTTTATATGAACAGCTGAACTATAAAAAAGAAAAAAAGAGACAATTACGATAAACTCTGCAAAAAGACCACAACAATACTTGTTAACTAAAGGCGTCCATACACTACATATATTTGGATCAATTATGAATGACGCTGCCGTTAAACAAATAATAGAGGAAATGCAAAAAAAAAAGAGGAACTGAAAAATGTAATCAAGGCAAGTGAAACTAGGTTATTGCTGACGATCGAAAACCTCAAAACCAGAATTCACGACTTGGAAAAAGAAAATTTCTCCCTGAAAAATAAAGTTGAAATTTTCGAGAAAGGTAGTAGAGAAAACAATATTGTCATTTTTGGAATAGATATAGAGGAGGAAATTTCAGTAGAATATATTCTTCAAGAACTAAATAACCGTCTTGGGATTGATATTGCCTACAAAGATATAAATAACATATACCAATTAGGAAAAAGTAAGAAATGTCCTGTTAAAATTGAATTCATTTCCTACTTAACGAAAAAGAATGTCTTACAAAATGTTAAGAAGTTAAAAGGTATTTCCATCGCAAACGATCTCACAAAAAAGGAACAAGAAGAATACAGAATTTTAAGAAGACACCTATCATTAGAAAGGGAGAAAGGAGAAAGGAATTGCTTCATCAGAAGGAACAAGTTGGTGGTAAATGACAATGAGTTTACAAGTGAGGAACTACTGAGAATCGAAGAAGAAGAAGTCTTACCGAAAACAAATAGTACTCCTGCCACACCGACTCAGAAATTGCTCCAACGGCCCGAAAGTCCAGAAGAACAGCCACGAACATTATTTGTGGCTTCGAGAGAAAACGCAGCAAACGAACTCAAGAAAAACCAAGCAAAAATTAAAAAAATTATGAAACTTTGTTCTAACTCGTCTTCATTACATATTGGAAAAAAAAATTAAAGCAATAGTAAAAAAAAAATATAAATGTATACTATCATTATCTTAATTATAAGTCTTTGCTAATTTTTATCTTATCTATATATAAATATTGCTTTATACTAGGTTAATATCTGATACTTTGTCATTTTATATATTATATAATCACAATGGATCAGTACATTAGAGATTACGAATTTAAAACAGTCAATACAATCGAACTAGAGCAAATGTGCAGTATATCGGATCACCCTGTTGACGCTTGCAATAAAAACACCATTTCTTTGGTACACCAAAATATTAGAAGTATAGCAAAAAATATTGATGAATTTGATCTATATTTAAACGAAACAGAAACAGTATTCGACTGTATCATTCTAACAGAAACATGGTTGATTCAAGATATTAATTTCTTCAGTAAAAAGGGATACGAGACTATTTACAATGAGGGAAATATCAATAAAAATGATGGTGTTGTTGTGTATATAAGGGAAAATACAAATTACGTGTCGAACATTATTCGCATTGGTGAATGCAAAGCAATAGAAATTCAAATCAATACTAATAAAAAAAAGAAATTAATAATCACAGCTCTTTATAGACCCCCCTCAACGAACGTAATAACATTCTTAGATCAGCTCAAATTTTACCTGGAACAATCAAGACAAAAAACATCAGATTATCATATTTTTGTCGGTGATATGAACATAAATATCAAACTTGAGGATGACGAAATTGTATCAGAATATTTGAACATAATGAATGAAAACAATTTTGAATCGATGATAAACAAAGATACTAGAGTACAGGGTAAGTCTGCTTCATGTATTGATCATATTTTTTTGAAATGTAAAACCCCTGAATTCAAAGAAAAATGTAAGCCAATAATTGTACGCTCACATATCACAGATCACTATACTCAAATCATAAAAATGCCGATTGAATCAGAACCGAATCAAACTTTAACAGAATCATATATTGAATACACTGATTACAAGAACTTGAGGAGAGAATTATGCAAATATGATTGGCATGCATTTTACGAGATTGTAGATATAAATATAGCTACTTCATTCTTCATTGAACTCATAGGTGAACTGATAGGAAAACATACAAAAAGAATTAAAAGGAAAAAAGGGGATAAAAAAAGGAAAGATTGGGTCACAAAAGCTCTAATGAAATCAATAAATACAAAAAATCAACTATATAAAAAATATCGGGAGAACCCCGAAGCTTACGGAGAAGAATTTAAGAATTACCGCAATCGTCTAAATCGTGTGATGGAAATTACGAAGTTAAACTATTATAAATCAAAGATTGAAAAAAACAAGAAAAGCTCGAAACACCTTTGGAACACAATAAATAGTATAGAATGTAAAAAGAAAAAAACAACCATCAAAGAAATTATCACAGACAATGATGTATTGACTGATGACCTGGAAATTGCAAATGTCTTCAATAAACACTATGCGGAAGTGGGAAAAAAACTGGCCTCATCAATTGAAAAACCGATTACTGAGCCAATATCCAGAAAATCTCTGCCACATTCAATGTTTCTTTCACCTATAGATGAGGAAGAGATATGTCAGATTATAAATTCATTGAAACCAAAGGAAGCACCAGGAATTGATAAAATTAAATCTGAAACCCTCAAAGAAATTCAAAGCGAAATCGCCAAACCCATGACATTAACAAAATAATGCAATCTGGTGTTTGTCCCACTATATTTAAAATAGCTGTTATCAAACCACTTCATAAAAAAGGGAAAAAATGTGTGATTGACAACTATAGACCCATTTCACTAATATCCAATATCGCCAAAATTTTTTAAAAAGCTCTCAAGAGCAGACTGAATGATTATATAAAGAAAAACAATTTGCTATCAGAAAAACAGTTTGGGTTCAGAGAAGGCAAATCTACCCAAGATGCTATAATCAGCCTAACATCCCAAATTTATAGGGCGATAGATAACGGAAAACCTTGTCTGTGTATATTTCTAGATCTCTCCAAGGCTTTCGATACTGTGAGTCATACACACCTACTCGAAACCTTGGAAGACATTGGAGTTCGAGGAACAACGTATAATCTCCTAGAAAGTTATCTATACCAGAGGAAACAATTTGTACAAATTGAAAATAAATTGAGTTCAGAAGAGATAGTTCAATTTGGTGTGCCAAAGGAATGTCCTTGGGCCACTTTTATTCTCAATATACCTCAATAATTTACTACCTTGAATACTACCGGAAATATAATCAGCTTCGCAGATGATACTGTGATAATGTATGAGGATGAAAATTGGCATGACCTGAAAGAAAAGGTAGAGTCCGATATGTCATAGATAATTGACTGGTTTAATCATCAATTATTAACAATAAATTTTGAAAAAACTAAATTTATGATTTTTACAGCTTACAGAAATCATCTACCGAATTTCAACACCCTCGATATATATAACAACGAATCGGTTATTGATATTTCCAGAACAGATACCATTAAATACTTAGGTGTAACAATGGATAGTCACATGAGATGGGACATTCACACTGAGAATGTTACAAAAACCTTAAGGAGATGCTGTTCAAATTCAAATATTTGAGTAAAGTACTTGACACTCACCACTTAAAGATCATCTATTTCGCTCTAGTGGAATCTCGTATTCAATATGCCATATTGAGCTGGGGAGGGGTTGCTGCTACCCACTTGAAAAAGTTGGAAACGGTACAAAAACGAATTCTGAAAATTATGTATGGAGAGGAACCAACCTTCTCGAGCAATTTACTTTTTTCACAAGCGAGAATATGCGATGTAAGACAAATATTTCTTAATAACATACTAACACATATAAACAAAAACAAATATCTATTAAATAATATCGACCATGAACATTTTACTAGGAAAAAAAAAGAATATCATGTTAAAGCACCTCTGAGTAGTACAAAAATCTGACAACGAAATATATCTTACCTCATTCCAAAAATCTTTAATTTTCTGCCCATTGAACAAAAAATGAATATAATGAATATAAATTCTCGTCAAATGTTGAAAAAAATTATCAGAAACTACGTTCTCAACTTGAATCGCGGTCTGGTTCGCTCTCTCTTTGACTAACAGGCTTTTTGAATATTCATGTTATTATTGTGTTTTTGTATAGATCAATATCGTTTGTCGATTATAATACTTCACAAATTGTTTGTTTACTATTTTTGTTTTTGTTTATTGGTAATTTTGCCGTAGTAAACTAACATAGGTTAGATGTCATAATGTTAGGAATCAATATTAATATTAACTAAGTGAGACCAATTCAAGCTATTTTACATTGTGAATAACATATGCATAAGGAATATTGTAAATTATATTGTGCAAAACCCACGCGCAACTTTAGTTTTAGTGGGAATTCCACGTTTATTTACATTTCAACAATTCTAGTATTAACTCTGTACTAATAACACTTGGTAAATGAACTTATTATTATTATTATAGATATACGGTGGAGCAAAACTTAAAGCTATGCTCTTTGCGTGGAAATATGCTTCAGTAGCTTCATAACTAATCTAGAATCTCATAATCAACGTCATTCCTTAGATAATTGCAAAGTGTTTTCCTGATGAAATATTCTGAGAAGTGACTACAAAGTTTCGTGCTTAGTTCTTTACGTATCAACACAATGCATAGACTGACAATTCAAACATTTACCAAATGAGTGTGATAAGATCCCTGACTGTAAATTGGATACGGTGAACTGCCTAACAAGTGATAGAACATGCTGACTTGATATCATCTGAACGAGTTTAAACAAGCTGCCCGAGTTTAATCACAAGCAACAACAGCTTTACAGGTAAGTTCTGGTAGGATTTTTTTTCCGAAAAGAAAATAAATCTTAAAAAATCTCGAGAAAGTTTGTCTGGTTACTAATTGCTGCATAGAGTGTTTCTAGTGCTATGAAAAATTATCCATATTATTTTTCACATCAGACCCAGTACGCTATATACTTTTGATAATTATATGTTTCATCCATTAGTTGTGGATATTTTTTCTGAGTATAATTTCAGCTCATACACTGGAGAAGATTCCATTCAAGGATTCATTTATTCAGTGGGGGCTTGTCATTTGTGTCCGATTGGGAAATATTCCCTAATCTTCAATCTTACCAAAATGAAATTTCATTATTTAAATAAACATTTATATTTACAATAAAAAAATATTTTACTGACTGATTCATTTCTGTCTGTAACAAACGATAGGCTAGTCGTGTGATCTGAAATTTCAAATCAATGTTTACCTCTGGATCTCAATACGAAATATGACTATTCTTCAATCTTCATTAATGAGTATTGCACCAGCTACTGTAATATGACTGAATTATCTATCGGAAAGCCTTGACATTCGACATATAGAAATTTGAAAATCTGGGTAAGGAATAAACTCTGACACTCTGAGATCTTCTCTTCACGGAATGAACTGTCTTAAATATCACAAAAAACATTTGGGTTACTCATAACAAATTCAATGGAAAAAAGCATACATCAATGATAATGAATTCTAGCATTAATGAGATTTTAGTTTTACCATAATACTTCGCCATACAGATCAAGAGGTAGAATTGAAATGACAGGGGTTTGATCTTTCACTCATTCATAGTGAACTTTTTGATATAATGATTCCATGAACATGGAGTTTATATTCACAAATAGTTATCTCACACAAAAAAAACAACTTAGGAACACTTATACATATCCATAATATGAAACACATATTACGAAATCAATTCAATTAAGATGATTCAAGAAGTCTGTCAAAGGGTCGTTCGTCAGGGTGTTTGCATGCATGGCACATCATAGTGATTAAGTTTCCTAAGATATAACTTTAGTACAAAGAAATCCTACTTTTGGGAGGAATCAATAAATTCTTGGAACAAACATTCGAGTTATGTATATCGGTTCTGAATCGAATTTTGAAGATTATCTCGAATTGCAGTTCATGAGGATACCAAGGTTTTTAAGCTTTCATTCCATTAGTGATTTCATGAATTATTGCAATTCGAAGTAAATAATTCTTTCTGTAGCTAATTTCAGATTTGAATACATTTATAAGACACCATTTTCAGATATACATAACAGAGAATCCAATTTTAATTTCAAAGGTATTTATTTTATTGTTTTAAAATACCTTCGAAGAGTCAAAAGAGAGCAACTGAACCTTTGATTAGGCGCCCGGATATGCCAGAAAGCAATTTCTAATTATTTTTCAACACCTCAGGAATGAAGGGCCTCTCCAAACTTAGAGGTCGTCACTCCATAGCATTTGCGAATGTTGCTGGGAGTGTCATCTGTGTCAGAGCAACCATACTTTTTCGGAATGGCGAACGTGTCGCTATTCTTGGCTGATGTGAAACTCTGAGCCCGGCCACCAGATGACCTCATGACATCATGACAATGCAGTTCCATAACTCTTTTTCTTATACCCAAAGTATGTCTGAGCGTACATGAGATGTGAAATGTGAGAGTAGAGGAATGAGAAAATGGTAATTAAATGAAAACTTTTTTATTTATTATACTTCTGTAAAAAATAATAGAAAAAAACAGATTTTTTAAACAAGTGACAGTAAAGATTTCTAGTTATTATTAATTTTTTCGTTGGAAATATCGAGCGTTCTATAGATTACTCCGTGCTTTCTAATATTGTCATTTCTAATGTAGGTTATACCGAGTAAGCGGAGCTTTCGTGAGATCGAAATTGATGAATACATATTTTCGATAGCAGCGTGAGTTTTGATATTGTGGAAGTAATCTAAAATTTTAGCTTTTTGTCCAGGTGGAACCCTGTATTGATTCTGTTCTTCTGTTTTTGCGGAGTTGAGCAAAATGTATTTGGAGATGTTTTCAGGTCACTCTGCTCGAGAATGAGTGTGCACATATTGTATGTAGTGTCGTCTGCATATATGGCAGTACTCGTTTTTGAAAAAGTTGAGGAATCATGTGTATAAGTATACGAAGAGTACAAATAAAGTAACAATTTCACTACATTTGGAAATCCTCCTGCGATTTGACGCTCTGCTGACATAGTTTGATTCATATCTACCCAATTACTCAGGTATAATTGTGAAAGTTTCTGAGGCGTTTTGAATGTTCGAAATAAATCTTGTAACTTTGCTTATCGTGGAAGGTCGTCTACAAAAACCAAACTCCTCATTCGGGATTAGTTTAAGCTTGCTTTCCAGTACCAGAAGCCTGCCCTGAATAATTGTATCGATCAGTTTGCCTACCATGGTTAATAGCGAAATGAAGCGGTAACTCCCTTTTTTTCACGATGATTCCCCCTTTGGAGATATTAATCGAGGGCATCTCGATAATACAAGTGTACAAGTTGAGAATTATTTTTTTTCCTGAGATATTTATTAGAATCATATCAATTTCAACAAAACCCGATGCCTAGCCTTATTTTTTAATAATGTCTTATATTGGAACTGATTTTCGATAGGTTTTTTGAATTGATTAAACAGTTGAGATCATCATGAATATGCCTTTTTGATAAATTTATTTTCAAATCTCTGATCAACCTTCATGAGACTGCAAAGAGCAGTATCACAGTCATCCGTGAAATTACGTGATGAAGAGTAGTAACTAGGTTGAATCAACACGGAACACCATTCTTCAATTTTATGTATTTGGGAAATTTTCCTCCAAACGTGACTAGTCCAACACGTTTTCGAGGATATCTCTCCATCAAATTGATGAAATTTTCATGGGTACCAATTTAATGCAACATAATCGTTCCCATCGATAAATTTGTGTGATCTAATAATACCAAAACGCATAGTTTTTTCTTACAATCTTCCATTAAATATCTCGACGAGTAATATCGATTCGTTCTTTATAATTAGTGGGACAATTTTCATGAAATTTATTTTACACGTGTGTTTTCATATAATGATCATGAAGTCGCCTAGAATGGGTATTTTCCGCTTGATGAGAATCATACAAAATATAGGACTCATTGAAAATGAAAACATTCTCAATTGCATATTGAATAAAAAGATTTGTCTGTGAATTGAAAAATCCACGATGAAAATGAAATCATTTTTCTGAATATCTAACGGAAAATAATCACTTTTTCTGCTAAAGCCACGTGGGCATTGGACTACATCTGAGAGATATTTTGAAGGGGCCCTAACTCAAAAAAAAAAGTCTGAAAGTAAAAAGTTGCATTTTCATTCAGATTGTTATTTCATTTTCTATTCCAGCCTTCATTGAGAACTCCTATAGATGAGTGAGATGAAGAAAAATGTTTTCCAAGAAGGAGCCCTCACCAGAAATAATTTATCTTCCCATTTAATATTCATTTGAATATGTTTTCCTTTTCAACATGAAGGTTATCTTGGACGATGGGAAATGTGGATCTTTGAGTCGCAGATGATTTCACATCTGGTTTTATAAACACCCTGTTCATATTCTCGAACAAATCAATATCGGACTTGCATTGAATAGGAACTATAACCTGGAAAGGAGTAATTTTCGAAATCCGTACGGAAGAAATTATTAATAATTTTACCGAAACGAATGATATGGAGCATTTCAAGGCGATATTATCACACCTCAATTGTTATGAAAATTTAGAACCGTCTTTTGTGTAGCCTTCATGATTCGAAATGGAATTAGTGCATGCACGTGTTTGATTTGGGTTTTTTATAACCCAGGTGTAGAATTTCTTCATTCAAACAGTATTCAATATGAATGGGTTCTTTCATGTTTGGCCTCGCAAGAGAATGAAATAGGGCATGGGACTCAAGATGAATGAATTTTTATAGGGTTAACACAGTACGCCGAATACACAGTGAATCACGAATTCGAATTACCCATACCTTCTGAAACATTATAGTCCTACGTATTCGTTTCTGAAACAATTGGATAACTGAAAATATGGAATAGGTAATCAAACCCAGGAAAACCTGAGATCACCATAAAGAAATTGAAGTCCAGGCAGAATTTTATTTACTTATTTATTCTCAAATTCTCAATGTTGGTGTTGAATTGGATGGAATTCTGTTCTGGGATATTGATCGATATTCGGTAAACAATACATGACATAGAGATGTAGAGATTGTATGAAGTTTTGGTATTACTTATTTTTATTTTTTTATTATTATTATTATTTATTTTCCAACAATACTACATTTATCTCTGCCTTCTTATCAATTTGTCAGTCACCTAATCTATGTCTGAGAGTATTTTAAACGTTCTTATCCTATTTCAGAACCCACGATTATGGTTGAATGTACTAACCGAAATGTCAGTATATTGAGAACACTCATGCATTTCTTCAAAGAAAACACCACACACATTCAAAATTATGTGTTTATCGCACATAAAACTGCCATTGTCCAATATTTTCAAATTTTCACAACATACAATGACACGTCTTTGTCCAGTTCATTTTGTACTCTCCTCGAACAGCTGTGTTTTCTTGACTAATATTAACTGCTCTCATTTTGGCCGTGCAAGTAGCACCGGAGCTACACCGGGGCACGGAACCCAGACACCGATCCGTACTTTCCAGGTCGTGCTTGAAGTCTCATAACAACACCATGAAACTCCTGCATGACACTGTTTGAGATGCAATGGAAAATATCTCCTTATTTATTTTATTTTTCCAAACAAAGAAAAGAGTCCAAACACGCAGTTCTGTGTTTGGTAGTGGAAACAAACTTCAGAGGAATGACATTTGACAACTTTGACATGGATATTAGGATAATTTTTTTAATTCTTTTTCCACTTTCTAGCAACTGTTAATCGTTATAAAACTGAAGAAATATTGAAGGAATTACCCAGAAAAAGTATTGTTATACTTACTTACCTAATTAATGCGGCATTCCGCCTTGAATACATATCTGAGATCTGGGAGGTAGTAGAAGTGATGATGATACCTAAACCAGAGGTTCAATTATATTGGCCTATATCATAGCTCCCAATCAAGTAATTTGGAGAAATATTTCTGAAACCAATTATTTAAAAGCAAATAATTCATTCCGTATTATCAATTTTTTTTTTTCGAATAAATCTTTCCATAATTGACCAAGTACATCATATCACCAACATCATAGAAAGTGTTTAGGAAGAAAAGAAAAAAGCACAGTGCCATTTCTGGATGTAGCTCAAGATGAAGTTTTGCTCGAAGAGTTAATCTATAAGCTAAACAAAATGATCCCCAAAGAGTATGTGGAATGTTTGACCTCATATTTACCGGGTGTCCCAGATCTTTTCATACAGCCAATATCTCGGTAATGCTGTTAAAAAAAAATTGTACTTATTTCAAACGTATGTCTTTGAAAATGTTTTGTCAAATTAAACTCATGTCAAAACACCCCGGAGAAACCACCCCCAACTTCGATTATTCTTTCGATTTGTGATAGTCTGAGAAGCAGTGTCACAAAATCGTCGGTCATCCGAAGATGCTCAATATTTTATAAAATATGTTGCTTAGGATAGTAGCCTAGCTGGTCCCATAGGTGGGATTTTTGCAAACTAGAAGTGATTTTTATTAATCCAGGGATGATTGAATAAAACTTTGTGAATTTGTTGTTCTACTCCAAAGGAACATTGCACGTCAGCTTGGGGGGTAGTTTTTTGGTCCACTGAAAAAAAGTATACAAAGGGTCAGCTGACCATGCTCAATAGGTCCTTGGATATTATTTATTGAAGAAAAAACTGGTCAGCTAATATTACGATGGGACAATAAAGCACAATCCATGAGGTGAAATGAAAAAAGCCCGGCCCGGCTGTTTCGTAGGAGCAGAGCGCAACGTGAAAATATCAAGTGGGTCTGCAGGCGAGGCTGTCAGTCAGACAAAGGAAAGGCTCATCGATCTACGTTTACTAGGAAGAATGTAACCATGCAATTCGTGTGTGTTTTTTGTAGTGTCAAAAAGCTAAAAATAATGATTTTTAAAGAAGAAATTCCTTAAATTTTAGTTTGGAAAAACAACATTATTCAACACAGTATGACATTGTGTTGCCTCCACTTGAGAGTAATTTTGAAGGAAAAGTCTTCCAAATGTTGAGGCACAAGCGTAAGTACTCAGTTTACATTTGAAAGAATAATCAAATTGTTCAAATAATTCTTCCAAAAATTGATGAGAAATATTGTATTTTTTTACAACATTTTTGAAAGAAAATTCGTCCAAGCTTTCATAGACCTTACCAATGAATATCCACATTGCAGCAGGTCTAAACAAATATAACAAAATTACTTCATGGAGCCAGAGTAGCTTAATTTTGTGAAGCGTACAACTGGTCCAACAGCATGATATTGACGTAAAGCAACATGAAGAATTTCGATGCGTCTCCTTTACCGCGATGCAGTGCCAAATTACAGCCGCGTTTTCAAAGAACTGCGTATTTTGCAAAAATTTCGACAAGCGCGCATTCACAGACTCAACTGGACATCGATGCTACAGAAAACAGTTGGACTTTGAGCGACGATAGACCTAGAATTCACATGGTTCGAAGGTTTCCAACTGCCAGAATCTATTTTGGACATCACGCAAATCAAGAAAGAGGTAAAGTAAAACTTTTAGGCTTTGGTAAAATCGCTTCCTAAATAAATTAGTATAACTATACTTGTTTTTTTTTACTGAACCAGATATCGAACAGACCGATACTTTTTTTTCAGATGACGAAAACGATTACGTCGATGCAGCATTTCAGTCTGACACGAATGATGGCTTATAATTTATAGATATCCATCGCATTTTTTTTTATTCCATTATTTCCATAAAATTCTTGTTTGCAGTAATATAATTTGTACTATTTGTAACATTCATTTCTTATCTTCATAAAAAAATCTCTGATGAAAAATATTGAACAAATATATTTTGAGATTTCATCCAATAAATTATATGTAAACAAAATCTAACTTTAATTTTCTCAGGTAAATATTATTAGCATTGATTACTGCTACAAAACTTATTATACATCATGTATTTCTATTTTCTATTAACTACCCTCCGGCTTACGTGCAATCAATGTCTCTTTGGAGAACCAGCTGATTATGCTTATCCTGTCTGCCTTTTTCAAAACAACAAGTTCACAAAATTTCAACCATCTCCGGATGAAGGAAATTCCCTTCTAGTTTGCACCAATCATGGCGCCGTGGCACTCAAGTGTTCCGACTTCGGACCAGCTGACCGGCACAATACGTTTTCTACAATCGTAAACACATATTAACAAAATATGCAGCATCTTCGGGGGACCACGAATTTATGACGGTGCCTCTCGGACTATGGAGTGGATCAATTCTAACTCCAACCATGTATCACACTTGATATTTTAACAGATGTCAAAATCACAAAACTAGAAACATGGAGGATACGATTCTTACAGGCCAATAGCTCTCACATGCACTACATGTAAACTTCCAGAGAAAATAATCAACAACGCCTCATCTGGAACCTGGAGGAGAACAACCAGCTGATGACGAAACAGGCATGCTTTCGTCCTTTCAAGTCCACCTCAGACAACCTCGTCGACCTTGAAACTGATATCAATGAAGCCTTCTCAAACAACCAAAAATGCATGGCAATCTATTTTGACCTATGTGAAAAGCATTCGACATGGCGTGGCACCATGGAATGATCAACACTTTAGAATCCTGGGGATATCAAGGTCACATTCTTGCTTTCATTCAGAACTTCTTATCGAAGAGGTATTTTCAACTGAAGACAAACGGCGTCTTATCATCAGCCAAATATCAACAAAATGGCACCCCACAAGGGTCTGTAATTAGTTCTACCCTATTTCTAATAGCAATCAATGATATACTCAAAACAATGCAGAAGCCAGTTCAAGCCATACTCTTCGGTGATGATATCATCATCTACGTGAGGGAAAAAACATCCAGAGCATAGCCTCTTTATTACAGAAGGAACTAACCGAGTTGGATCTATGGTCTACGAAGAGCGGTTTCAGATTTTCACCGGAAGAAAACAAATGCATAGTTTTTTCAAAAAGACCAAAACAACTCCTTGACCTACCAACTCTCAAACTCCAGGACCAAAATACTGGAATACAACACGGAAATAAAATATTTAGAATAAATCTTTGATCAATCGTTGACTTGGAAATCCCACATTCAACATCTATCAGCAACATGTCAGAAAAGATTGAATGTTCTGAAATGTCTTGCAAATGAACAATGGGGTGCAAACGGCAGAACTTTATTAATACTATACAGAACACTGGTTCGCTCGAAGTTAGATTACGGCTGTATAGCCTATTCATCTGCATCCGCTACAACCTTGAAAGCTCTGGACAGAATCCACAACAACGCACTTCGCATTATCACCGGCGCTTTCAGAACAACCCCCATAGACAATCTGCTCTGCGAATTCGGCGAGTTACCTTTGAACTTGAGAAGACAAGAGTTGAGTCTTTCATATGCTGCAAAATGTCAAGCTCAGAACATTCACCAAACCACATACCCTTCAATCAGCCAACATGCGAGGACACGACTTCCATTTCCCGAAAGAATCAAATGCTCTCTCACCCTCATTCAACTTCAACAAATCCTCCCAACACAACCCGCTCCCATCCATACAACCCCACCATGGCTCATACCCTTACCCCATATAAACACACAACTACTTTCTTCAAACAAAAAAGTTACAAATCATCACCTTATCCAGGTCAACTATCAAACCATAATATCCCATTATCCATCTTATCTTCGAATCTTCACTGACGCATCAAAGACAAAAAAATTATGTGGCTTGCGCTTTCACCACAGAAAATGTTTTTCGAAAATTCAAACTACCTGAAGCAGCAACCATTCTAACTGGAGAACTTCTTGCAATTTATAAGGCTCTTTGTTACACAAGAACGATAGATGCACAAAATATCTTGATCACAACGGACTCTCTATACTCATCATCCAGTGACCAAATTGATTGAGGAGGAGTTGAAATTACTAACAAACAAGTCAGTGAAGTTTCTTTGGGTTCCTTCTCACACCGGCATAAACGGAAATAAACTGGCTGATAAATATGCGAATGAAGCTGCTGAAGATCAATCACTTATTCCCTACCTGAAAACCATAGTAACAGATCTAAAACCTTTTATCTATTCAAGGGTTGTTGATACATGGAACCAGACCTGGCAAATGAAAATATCAAAACTTCGAGAGGTCAAACCAGCATTTCGACCTTGGTCAGACTCATCACCAAACCGCTTCCACCACACGCGCCTCACACATGAACACTTATCAACTAAGGACCCCCAACCGGAATGTTTCGCGTGTGAAGTGCCATTAATCACCAAACACATCCTAGTGGAATGCCCGCGCTTTGTAGCCGAAAGACAAAGTCAATATCCCCAGTGATTTGAGTGAAATTTTCAAAAACTGTTCCATAGAAAATGTCAATGCATTTCTTAAAGAATCAAATATTCTGTTCAAAATTTAGCAATATGTTTTTACAATAATAATGTAATGCACTCTTGTTTAAGGAACGTTTTCCGCTAATAGCTGATTGGCTGATGCACTAATAAAAAAAAATAAACATGGAGGCTTACCCGCACATTTCTACTCGAGCACTAGCTGACGAAGTTGGAATAAGTAAGTCGTCTGTGCACAGAATTATGAAAACACATAGTTATCATCCTTGCAAAATACACATGCACCAGGGGCTTTGACCCGATGACTTTGAAAAGAGACAACATTTTATAGCAAGTATGCAAGTGTTCATTGAAGATAATAAAAATTTGTTGGATCAGATCATGTGGAGTGACGAATCAAGGATTCACAATAATGGAAAAGTTAGTTGGCACAACATGCATTATCGGTCACGTGAGAATCCTCATTGGGCGAGAGAAACAAATTTCTAAACCATGTGGGGTGTGAATGTATGGTGTGCGTTGTTCCATGGACGTTTGGTAGGTACTTATTTTTATCAACACATACATACTGACTGGGTAGAGATATTCAGAATTCATGCAAAATGAACTTCAGGGGCTACTACTAATAATATTTTTTTCCGGATTTCAAAAATAATGTGCATTAGTCGAACATGTCATCTGTAGTGAACACGAGATCAATTACGAGAGTGCCAAAGTCATAAAGACAGAAAAACCCATTGATTGAAAGTTTTTCTACATCGGGAGCCAACTATAGGAAGGCCATAGACCAACTCAAAACCAGATTTGCCAGAGACGAGTTTCTGATAGAAGTGTATGTAAGGGAATTATTGAATCTAGTGTTGAAGCAAGCAACGAGCCATAAAGCCATAATGCCTTCAACTGTCTCATATGATTCTCTAGAGAGAAAATTGAGGGCTCAAGAATCTTTAGGGGTAACCAGTAACAAATATGCTTCTATGTTATATCCATTATTTGAATCAGCTCACCCTGAAAAACATACTGAAAGTATGGGAGAGGCATAAGGGTAGTTCCAGTACCACGAATAGGGAGATCCACAGTAATAATCCTGAAAATTCTGACATTCCAACTAATCATTTGCAATTGGTACTAGACTTTTTTCGTAACGAAGTGGAGAGTGAGGAACGAGTGAATTTGGCCAGGAACAGCTTTGTTTATATTTTCAACAAATCATGCCAAACGCAGTTCGACAATGGATAAGATATCACACAAGCACTAGAATAGAAGTGAGTCTGAGTTCCACA
The DNA here is from genome assembly GCA_018342105.1 of Gonioctena quinquepunctata. Lineage (NCBI taxonomy): Eukaryota > Metazoa > Arthropoda > Insecta > Coleoptera > Chrysomelidae > Gonioctena > Gonioctena quinquepunctata. The sequence goes on along the minus strand of JAFIRS010003126.1, from coordinate 37,517 downwards.
CGGCTGCCACGATTCTGTCAATTGGACGAGGAGGTGAAAAGAAAAATTGTTGTTTATTTTGTGAGAGAAAGTCACTTTGAAGTAAGGATTGTTTTAGAGCTCGCCATTACCTGTTTCTGACAAAAAAGATATTTTGATAAAAAATTGCCTGTTTTGCCTGTCTCAAACCAAATCATAGTATCAAAAGATGTGAAACATTCGTAAAATGCTAATCTGTGGTAGGAGACACTTTCCAATACTTTGTACTGAATTGTCTTCTACGAAAGATCCTGAGAATAAATCAACAAAAAATTCTATTTCAAGAATTGAAAATCAGCATGAGAATCTTCTCATTAGTAACAAAACATTTTTACAAACTGTTGCTGGTAAACTCTTCAGCAATATTGGTTCAAAGCTGTCAGAGCTCTATTGGATTCGGCTTCACAACGATCTTATATTTCGAGAGATTGCGCTGATGAAATGGGTTTTGAGGACATTTATTCTGAAAATGTTATACAAACTGTTTTTCGGGGAATACAATCCATTCCCGAAGTTCACGCACTTTATGAAATTGAGATTCGAAATTTGAGTAATTTTTTCCGTTGTAATGTGAATATCCTCAACAGAACGAAATATGCGATTATTCACTTCGATTTGATGATATGGATATGAAGCGGGAACTGAAGAGAAGAAACATACTCATTTCGGATACCTCTACTGTTTCTACTGAGATAAATTTACTATTAGTTACAGATATTTACGGAAAACTCATAACAGGAAAAATCGGAAATTTTGAAAATGATTTAGTAGCTATCGAAACCCATTTAGGTTGGACAGTTATGGTAAAATGTACAATGAAAAATGTAAATGTAGACAGTGCTTCAGAAAATTTGATTCTTGAAAATTTTGTCAGTGACTTATCCCGTAGTGCCAAATTAGTGGAAAATCCCAGATTCAGCAACGGTGAAACTGTTCTGAATCACAATGCTTGTTTACCTTAAGAAAATGTCAGCAACTTGATCGTGAGTTAATACTCCTCGAGAAATTATGTGATCAAATGACAAAAAGATTACAAGATCAAGAAGAAATAATATTTCTCCTGAAACACCAGATAGCCATTTCTAGTACTTTAAACAGTAATCAACAAACCGTCACTCCGTCTGGGTCTGACAAAAAAATCTCCAAGCCGAGTAGTTCTACCGAACAAAAAATTAACGCTCCGAAATCTGATATGAATTATCTCTCTGCCAATAAAACAAGTGGCACAAAAAAGGTAAATGGCAATGACCGGAATCCCCCATCAGCTGTTGATAGACCAGTGAACAAAATACTACTCACGGGCTCAAGCAAAAGAACTAATCATAAAATACAGGGCGTCACCAGTGACAATGATTTGGAATGGTTGTACGTGGGCAAAATCAAAGGTAATATTGATAATGAAGTAATGCGGTCCTTCCTCAACGAGTATTTCCCTAATCAGGATATCAAATGCTTCAGGTTGAATACCAAGGGTAAAAACATTCAAACTCGCTGTCTCGGAGTCCCTGAAGCAGCTGATCCTGAAGAGTGACCTATGGCCTGAAAATGTGTTAATTAAGGAATATTATATATCTCATATATCTCATGATCACTGTCCTAACTCAACAAATCTTGTGATATTTCATCTCAACATTCATAGTGTGAGACTAAAAATTGACAAACTCGACTTCTTATTGCAATCACTCGATTATCCTGACGTAGTATGTTCAACAGAGACCTGGTGCAGTGATCATGAAATCAATTCAGTAAATCTCCATTCTTATATCCTCACTGATTATTTTTGTAGAAATGACAAACATGGTGGTGGAGTTGCCATATTCATCAAATCTCATCACAACTTCAAAATATATCGCTTAAATATTGATAAAGTCCAAGATATTTTTGAATATGCTGCTACTGAAATAACTGCTTACAATTCTAAATTTCTCATCAGCTGTCATTATAGACCTCCCTCTACTGACAGTGAAATGTTCCTTTCAAAAATGGATGCATTTTTAGATTTATTTCTTGGAAAGCAATATCAATCTATGGCATTTATCTGTGGTGACTTCAATTTCAATTTTCACGTAAATTCCAATGACAGAAAGTACCTTCGCAATCTACTAGCTTCATATGGATTGAATCAATGTATTTCTGATTACACGAGAATACAGGGGAACAGTAGGTCTACAGTCGATAATATTTTCTCGTCCACCCCTTGCCACATTCCCTCTGTTGTCATTCATCCAGATTTTTCCGACCATGCACTCCAAATTATTAAACCTTCAATTAAATCTTGCACTATTGATGAGCCCCACTACACTCTCAAGCGAACGTTCAGTGACCTAAACATTCATCATTTCAAAACTTTACAGTCATGTGAATCTTGGGACTTTGTATATCTAAACAACATTGAGTTCAACACGAAATTTTCCAAATTCTACTCCTTATTCCTCGATCTATATGACAAAGCGTTTTCGCCTGTTCTACGTAAAATCAATAACACCCAACTTCCAAAAGGTAAACCCTGGATCACCAATGAAATCATCAATGATGGTATACTTCTTCGTGATGTTTTCAATCGAACAGAATTCAATCTGATGAAGTCATTAATGAGCAATATAAAATCCTGTTGAGGAATCATAGAAAAAAAATTGACCATTAAAAAAAAGAGTATTTCAGCAACAAATTTCTTGAAGCTGATAACAAATCTAAAGTTGCCTGGAATATAATTAAACAGAATACGTCATCCAATAATGCGGGCAATTGTTTACCGAATTATTTTGAAACTGTTGATGGAACTCGGGTTCACGGTGGCCCTGAAATTCCTCAAGTCTTTAATGATTTTTTTGTTGACTCTGTAAAATCTCTAATCAATGATACTGAGCCTGCTGGTGAAGATCATCATGATATAAAAACAAACTATTTTTTTCTTCATCCTTTTGACGAAACTGAACTTTTTGATATTATCAAATCTATATCGTCTAAGAACTCTAGCGGCATAGATGAATTGCCTGGTAGAGTCTTGTTGACTGTTGCTGAACTAATCATCGAACCACTTACATACTTACTTAATTTGTCATTCCTTGAGGGTTCATTTCCCTCGTGTCTCAAACACGCTATTGTGGTTCCTGTTCACAAGAAAAATGATAAGCACTTGATTTCCAACAACAGAAGTATTGAATTGCTGTCTTCATTTTCAAAAATTTTCGAAAAATCCTATCTACACAGACTTGTATCCTTCTGTAAAAAGTTTAACCTGCTCTCTAAGAGCCAATATGGATTCCAAGCTGGTTTATCAACCCAATATGCTACTCTTTCTCTGGTAAATCATGTTCTATCCAAATTTGAAAATGGCGAAAAACCGATCAGTATTCTTTTTGACTTGTCAAGTGCATTTGACACCATCAGTCATCAACTTCTCCTCGATAAACATTATGACATTGGAGTTATCTGACTTATCTGACTGGCAGGTCACAAACTGTTAAGGTTAGGCTCAAATCGGGAATATATCATTCTGAAAATCGTAACATCTTAACAGGTGTTCCCCAAGGTAGTGTCCTGGGTCCTACTCTCTTTCTCTTATTCGTTAACGACATCTCCAATATTAATCAACAACATTGTACTGTACAGTTTGCTGATGACACGTCATTCATATTAAGTTCTGCTTTATGTGAAGGGTTATCTGACCAAGCAGGTACTGCAGTTGCAAGTATGCTCAATTACTGCTCCAGAAACGGCCTCGCACTAAATAGCAACAAAACAAATACCATTGTTCTCTCGCTTAGAGAAATGGATTGTAGTATATTGGTTAGAGCAAATACTAAATCTATTGTACACAAACAATCAGTCAAATTCTTAGGGTTGAACATTGACTCCCAATTATCCTGGAATGATCATATTGACTCTCTTTCTAATAAATTATCCAAACATTGTTTCGTTATTTGGAATCTTAGAAATTTTGTCCCCATTAATATTTTATCAAGCTACTACTATGCCTATGTCCACTCAAGTCTAAATTATTGCTTAGTCTGCTACGGTAACTGCAGTAGATTGAATGATCTGTTGATTTCGCAAAAAAAGATATTAAGAACCATGTGTTTTAAAAAATATGATGATTCTTGTAAGCAGTTATTCACTGAATTACAAATTCTAACTGTGATATCCATGTATATTTTGAATTGTGTCACTTACATTAAGAATCATTACCACAAGTTTCAGCAAAGGGATACTATCCGCATAGCCGCTGGTTATACTCTTAGACAAACTTATAATCTGATAATTCCTGTTCACAAATTAACATCTGTATCGAATAGACCTCATATCATGTCTATAAAAATATTTAATAAACTTCCAATATCCATTAAGGAAATGTCTAATCCCATCAATTTCAAAAATAGCGTTAAAAGCATTCTCTTCAAAAATTCCTTTTATTCACTAGATGAATATTTTCAAACTGATCTGGCTGCTTGACATCATGATTGTTTGCTTGTTTACTATTTTACTGTGTATACTATATATATATATATATATATATATAATTTATTTTTTAATTGTTTTATGTCATTATCTCCTATCACTACTATTGAATTATTTTTTATGTTCATTCAATATATATATATTGCGTCCCTAAAACGCACTAGGAGTACGACTATTGGTATCGTGGGTTGGTCTATGCTGGCATCTGTCGGTGACCTATTGATGTTGTACGAAATCTCGTATCTTCAAAATTCCACGATGACAGGTCTAAGCTCCACCACACAGATTATAGGTGTCGCTATCTATAATTTGATACTGTTCATATATATATATATATATATATATTTATATATATATATATATATACTTTTTTCATGGAAACTCATGATCACTTGAGATAACGAATAACCTGAAGGAATGAAAGGGAGTTTTCAGAAATGGTTGAGTCGAATCCACCTCTTACAGTTGTGTCATATACCAAAAGAGAAATTTTTTGAACAATCTGAGAATATTTCATTACATGTTTTCTCGGATGCCAGTAAGATAAGTTTGGCATCATGTATTTTCGTTCGGATAGAACAAAATGGACTTGTTTTGTCTCATTTATTACTTGCTAAATCCAGAATTGCTCCAATGAAAGTAATTAGAGCAGCTAGCAGCTGTTTTGGAATGCAGGCTATGTCAATCTGTTAAAAAGATAGATATTTTCAGAAACATAGATACTTATTTCTGGTGCGATTCCAAAGTTGTTTTGACTAATACTAATACTAATAGTGATGTTAATCGATGGAATTTCATACCAGGGGATCAGAATATAGCAGACCTTCCATCAAGAGGGTGTAGCTTCAAATATTCACTTGAATGCCAGTGGTGAAAAGGTCCTGATTGTTTGAATGAAAAACCCGATACATGGCCTTCTATGACTGAAGAAGTTGACGAAAAGGAAGCATTTGCCGAATCTTAAGATATGAAATTACAACAAACTTGCTAAGCCATGAATATAGTAGCTTAAATTCTTCAGAGTTCACTAAATATTTCTCTCAGTATTCGAAAATTGTGAGAAAAGCATGAATGCTCAGATTTTATGAAATATCTCATAAAAAGACTGGGAGGAATGTTTCAGAGTTGACGTTTGAATACTCCTCAGCAGCAGCAGAGATTCAACTCATTCGAATCGTACAGAGTGAATGTTTTAATAAGAAAGGAGAATTTATGAATATGCAGATATTTCAAGACAAGAAAGGGCTGTTAAGAGTTAAAATCAAACCAGTTTATAGCGAGAAAAATGATAGTTTCAAGTTTCCTATTTTGATGCCTTACAAACATGAAGTCGTGAAAAGGTTGATAGTAGAGCAGCACAAGATTTCGTTACACGCAGGCGTTCAAACTCTTCTTGGAAAATTGAGGAAAAGATTTCGGATAATCAAAGGAAGAAAAATGATTGAAGATATCATTTCTAAGTGTGTCATTTGTAGAAGGTTTCAAACAAAAGCACTAGAAACACTTTTTGCTCCGCTTCATAAAGAAATAATAAACAATTCGGCTGCTTTTGAGGTAACTAGAATTTGCTGGTACTTTATATTTAAAAGATATAGAAAAGGCGTGGATTATTGTTTTCACCTGTGCATTATACAGGGCATGTCATTTTGAAGTAGTAAGGTCACTTTCAACTAAAGATTTTCTGCTCGCATTGAGAAGATTTTTTGCTCGAAGAGGAAATATTTCAGTTATTTATTCCGATAATGGAACAAATTCCTTAGGAGCCAATGATTGATTCTGAACTCTACACTAGAAAGAATAATATCCAAGTATTCTACAGTTAACAGAATCAAATGGCGTTCTAATCCACCCACCGCAGACTGGTGGGGAGGATGGTAGGAGAGAATTTCACGAATTATCAAATAAATACTTCGGAGAAACTTGGGAAAATCATGTATAATGTACGATGGGCTAGTAACACATGCGATTGTGAAGCTATCATCAATTCACGACCACTAACATATACATACGATAATTCCGATTATCTGATTCCCATAATTGCATTATTCATTCAAGTCATTCAGAGTACCGGAACTCCCGACTTAGATAGTTTAAATAGAGATAGTTTGGAAAAACGAATGAGGTTTCTTCAGAAAATCAGGGATTTTCTTGGGCATCGCTTCAGCTGCGAGGATTTGGCGAATCTGGTTCATATAGGTCAGAGAAAATATGGCTCGAAGGTTACCCTTGTGCGTCCATTCCAGAAATTTTACCCTCTCGAAATTTCTAGTACCAACGAAGACCCCACTATTTCTGTTAAACAACAAAATACCACAGAAAATACCAATCAAGCTGAAAATTCAGAAGAAATGGAGTCAAACCCGAGCGAGAACAAAGAAGTAGTTACGAGATATGGTCGTTCTATCAAAGTTCCCAATCATTTTGGTTATTAATTTATTTTGCCAATGCAAGAGGTGGGAGTATGTTGAAGATTGAAGAATGATATATTGTTTTTTTTGTTTTTATAGTTCTTAAATACTTTGTATGTTTGTAATAAATGAAAGAGACGGAGCTGTCAGATATAATCTGAGTTGTACTGTACCGTATTGTCAATATACAATTTTTGATAAAAGCTTTTCACGTCTTCCTTGAGATTACTCCATAACAATATGATAAGATTTTGATATATGGTATTCAACTCTGTGAGTGCGTATATGACTGAATTTCAGCACAACAAAAGTTTGAATTCACCGACACCCTGAATAAGATTTGTTGTTTGGGGCTCATGGGCAGAATTTTCTCCACTGCAACCTCTTCAGATCTTACGTGTACGCTCTTGTTTGAGTTCTTTGTTTTAGTCCCGTCCTAATCAATAGACACCAATGGTTGAGGTTTTTTCCCTAATATTGTAAACCCCAGTCTTGACAAGCCTTCGCACTGGCACGGTATCTTCCTGGCAAAACCTGAATACTGTTTCTGCAGAAAGTCCGATCTTTTTCATGTGTCTTTGTTTTTTGGGTCTACGGTATCCTCTTAAGGAGGCAATTATGATTCTAGTTGCCATTCTGGGCTTAATAGATACTGAATTTTTGCGTTGGTTCTTTGAAAAACTTTTCCGCGTGTCTCATTCCTCGCGACTTGTTCCACTATCCCTGTGATTTATTTTTCATCCATTTCCAGATGTTAGTTTTAAGCAAAGTTTTCTTAATATCACAGAATGGTTCAGGGTCATTTTGAGCACGTCGTGCTCCTCCTCGGGCTATGGAGTCGGCCTCTCCATTGCCTTCGTAACCTGAGTGTCCCAGAGCCCATGCAAGATTGAGTCGAACTAGCCAGCAAATAAGTTTTGAATTTACTTGGCTGTTGGAGTTAATGACACTGGTCTTTTTCTTGTACTCCTGCCTCAATATCAGAAATGTTTTCAGGTACATCGATTTACGTTAGCTCGTTGAAAATAACTAGAATCGTATATGTTGACTTATTTTGAGACATCTCGTATAAGAAATTGTCTTCTTACGCCGTTATTTTTCCGGAACACTCATTCGTAATGTCGTTATGTCGTAATGTCGAAACGTTTGAAGTCTTACTCACTCATACATGAACACTCCATGTCTCGGAACACTACATCTGTTATAATGTCAGAACGCTTAGAATTTTGCTAGTACTTGAACACTTTATGTCTCGGAACGCCCAGAGCTCTACTTATACTTGAACACTTCATCTGGAACCCTGCTCATAATTCAACACTTCATGTCTCGGAGCTCTGAATCTTGCTTGTACTCGAATACTTTGTCTCGGAACGTTTAAACTACCCGTATTTGAACACTTCATTCTACATATCTCAGACTTGACTACTTCATTCCACACTTAAACGCTCCATTTGTTATGATGTCTGAATGTTCACAACCTTACTCGTACTTGGATGCTTCATTCGAAATAATTTTGGAATATTAAATGTTAGGGACTATGTATCATTTGTGATGTTGGGTATTATGTTTGGCTTTATTGAGTTTCTATTCGTACATTCTACAACTTTCTCAATATTAGTACAAATGAAACCTTAGGTCAATAATGCCTGTCATGACTGATTTGACGTTTTGATTGGTCGAGAGTTTTCTAGGAGAGTTATTAAAATCTTGCCAATCGAAGGATGATATCAATTTTAACGCTACTTTGAAGTTGAACTCAATAGAAATCCACTGAAATAAACACACTTCACTGGACTCTGAATCTTTCATTCCGGTGTGTTGTTCATATATCAGACTGATACGTTGATATAATGTCATTTTTGGATACCACTATGGCTCAAAGTTTCGATTTCCAAAAGTACATTGCTTCTAGAGTACTCCCAGACTGATACTTGTCGTTTTGAAGCGAGTACATAATGTGCATTGAATTTCTGCTTCTCGAGGTACCAACACGTTGGAATATCTCTAATAATAACGGAGCAGTGCCTCTTTGGCATTTGAAAACACTCAATTATGTTTCTTGGTGTCGAGAGGAATCCATTGACACTAAAGTTTCCCGAATCGGATTTCAATCAGTGATCACTTCCAGTTCATGAGATTTTGGTGGTTTTGGGTATAATTCCATGGCATGATTACAAATTTATATTCCACATAATTTCAAGCATTTTAATAGTAATTCATCGTGTTATGGTGGAGTAAGAGAACCCAAATTGACGAATTTGAAAACATCTGGGTTCATTCCTCCAATTTAACACCCCACTAGATATGCTGTTGCGTCAGCTAATTTTTTTTATTTCAATTCGTGTTTCAAGTGCGACATGGTTTAAGTACATAAAGTTCAACTCGTAGAAAATTAGCTGAACCGAAGATGTTACCTTTTTTGATACACCCTCCAAGATGGCGACACCAACCTACATATGAGATATCCTGTATATTCAATACCCTTTTTTGCGACTCTGCAACTGTTCTACATCCGTTTGGGACACTCTGTTTGTTTTTTTGTATTCGGAACACTATGTATATATTCAACTCCTTATGCTGTGATTTTTTTCTTGAAAGGGTAGATATTTTTTTTACTCTGATTGGGACGTTCCGGGGCGAGTTCGTACAGGAGTAATAATTAATTTGACACATAAAGACACCATTCGATTTTTCAGAGACGCCTTCAGCATTTTCAAACGTAGAATCAATGACATGTTGAGAAAATTCCCCATGCTGAAGGTGAATACTTGTTTTCGCGGGAATTTCGTCAAAATGGGCTTGGATGAGGAAAAACTCGATTTAAAATATATCAATACTAAAAACCAAGTGGTTACTAGGGGAACAGATTCACAGGGGTGGTTCGAGGAATTTGTTATAGATAAATTGGGCACTAAATTGGAGGAATTTTGCGGGAAAGAAAGCGGGTGGGCATTACAAAAACCGTAAATTTAGAAGTGAATATCAATCAATCAGGTTTGGGCAAATTCCATTATTACTGGATTGAAGATCTTCCTTGATTGGTTGGCTCACAAATCAGTGAAGAAGGAATCGAGAAATATATTTGTGATAGATGTTTGAATTATTTTCGTAGTCAGTAAAAATTAGAAAATCATACTGTTGATTGTGAAAAAGCTAATCACTACAGAAGTTTCTTTCCAAAATATGATCATGTAGAGTTCGAGGACTTTGTTCATGAAGAAATGGTTCCATTTGTGATATATGCCGATTTTGAATCGATTTTGGAACCGTTCACTGATGATGGAACCAAGTCCAAAACATCAAAATACCAAAAGCACATTACCTATAGCGCAGACTTATATTTCAGATGTAATTATGATGACACTCTGTCATATAACGATAGCCTTCGAGGTTTGGAGTCGCAGGAATGGTTCGCGGAACAATTGCAATCAATTGCGAAATTGGTTGGGGAAATTTTTCTAAAAATCGTCCCTATGTCTGTTGAGCTCATTAGAACGGATTTCACTTGTCATATTTGCGAGAAACCTTTCCAAAAAGATCAAATGATTGTAGCCGATCATAATCATTTCACAGGTGCATTCAGAGGATGGGCACATCAAAACCCATGTAATCTCAACTATAAAAAATCCTTTTGCTTCCCATTGTGTTCCATAATCTTAGCGGTTATGACAGTAATTTCATTATTCGAAATATCGCGAAACGGGGCAGGGTGAGTCTTCCTTCAATAAACAAAGAGAAATATATATCTTTCACACAATTCGACGAACAGATATATATCAAATTTCGTTCCATCGATTCTTTCCGATTCATGGGGCGCAAGCCTGGACGAGTTGGTGCGCACGCCCAGAGTGAAAGATCTCTGTAATACGAAGCGCGGATTTCAAAATTTGAATGATGAACAATTCTCATTTATCACGCGCAAAGGAGTACCCCCATATGATTCTGTGGATTCCATAGACAAACAAGAGATGACAGTGTTGCCAGATATCGATAAAATCCACAATCAGCTGAACGATTGTGACATCTCCGAGTATGAATACCAACATTCCCAGAAGGTGTGGCAATCGTTCGATTTAGCAACACTGGGCGACTACTCTGACTTATACATGAAAGCCGATATTTCATTTTTATGTGATGTCTTTGAGAATTTCCGGCAATTGGGCCACGAAACTCATGGACTCGGCCCCGCTTGGTACTATACCATGCCTGGCTATTCGTGATCATGCATGTTAAAGTATACAAAAAGTAAGTTGGAGATTATCAAAGATGTTGACATCCTTCTATTCATCGAGAAAGGGATTTGGGGTGGTATAAATCAGTGCTGCAACCGAATATCTCAAGCGACTGATAAATTATATGGGAAAAAAGGTATGACCCTCCAAATATTTATTATACTTGGATGTTAATAATTTTTATGGATGGGTCATGAGGAAGTATGCACGATCTGGAGCGTTCAAATGGATTGAGGATTCCGATTCTTTGAACGTTCTGGAGGTGTCGAATGCTTCTGGGTATATCCTTGAAGTCAATCTGGAATACCCTGAAGAAAAACACGACGATCACAAAGATTTTCCACTTTGTGCAGAACATCAAACTCCTCCAGGTTCAAAATTTCCTAAATTACTGACCATCCTGTACAATCAAGAACACTATGTCGTACATTACCGCATATAAAAACGAGCTTTGGAAAACAGGAAAGGGCTGCAACCCTACATTGAATTAAACACGAAATTACGCGCTCAAGCTTCAACCTTTTTCGTAAAAAATTGCTATAAATTGGCCATAAACAGTATTTTCGGAAAGACCATGGAAAACATCAGGAAGCACAGACTGGTGGTAATGGTTAATAAATGGGAGGGCAGATATGGGGCGAAAAGTCAACGATGCATCCGTTCGTATGCCCATAATATTTTTAGTATTGACAAAACAAAATCGCTCAGCCCTTTTGACGATGAAAGAACACCCATCCCCGAATCGGACGATACACTTGCCTGGGGTCATTATAGTATAGTGAATGAATAGCCAACCTCCACCCCCATCTACCAACCAACTTGTATTCAATAATCTTTTTTTTTTTTCTTGAATTTCCATTTATTGTACCAGCGTGATAACCAAAAAATGAATGCTTATTTTTTCTCCATCACCTTCTTGGTCTCTCTCTCACATAACCATTGTATATATATATTGTTATGTTATGAAAAACCAGTTGGATATTTAAAAAAAAATAACCCACAAAAAAGAATAATTATTGATTAGTTATTAGTTTCAAGAGTTTCTTTTTGAATAACTTTTGAAGTTCTATGTATTTTATGAGCCTATGTATAATATGGATAGATAAAAGTGCCAAAATACTATAACACAATCAATTTCATACACTGTCATAATGATTATAACCCATAATTGGCAAAAAGACAACAAAAAGTCTAGATTTACAAAATTTTCATAAATAAAAAGTGATCAACACATTTATAAATTTTAAACATACAGTATATGAAATTGTAGCTAACTAAAAGTAGCCAATGGTAGAACAGCAAACTTCTTGATGAGAATAGCCAATCAGGGAATAGATGGTCATATGGAAAATTGGAAATTGTGAGAGAATAACAACGGGGTGATGTCAGAAGCAATTATAATTGAAAATTGTACATAGTAATAAGATTGGGAAAATAGTTGTATATATAAATTATATAAGATAAACCCAAACAGTGAAATGTGACAATTTAGTGCGCGAATTCAAAAATTCAAATGATAAAACAGAGAGAAAAATTTGTATCCAGGCGACAAGAAACAAAGCCGAAAGGAGATTGAGAAAAATAAATTAGAAGGGAATGCCACGCAACATTTTGGGGAAAGAAAAACGAAATTATTCCAATTTTTGAAGAACAAAACTAATATTACCTGAATTATACGACATATCCAAGTGTCCAAAGCTGATTTCCGCATTTATATGGTTCCTGATTTATGGTATTGGAGTTCCTGATAGAGCTTGGAGTGAGAAGGGATCCAGTTTCAGGGCATATCTTGAACACCAACATTCCCAGCCAGGTATAAAAACTTTAGTAGTGCACTTCCGGTCCTGAACAATTCCACAATAACGTATATCACATCTGAAGAACTTTATTTCACTTCATTTTGAACTATACCAGAAAACTTCACTCTCAAGGAAAAGTCAGGTTCTGTTTATCTATCCATGATTTCATTTTTATGATTACTCGTGAATATTTGTAGATTCACATTAGTATAAGTTATTTCTCGTAGGCAAGGTACAATTGAGTCTTCCTGAATAAAGGGAATAATTGCTTTTGATACTTTGTTGTTTGTTTCCTACAATGATCAACAATCATTCTTACGACCATTGAATAAATTGAGTTGTGACATATCAAGTAGTGGCTAAATTGCCTGAACCGGCTATCTGAGATAGGAGGTGTACCAACTGTGCTAGCTGTGGTAAGGAAAATGGCAGCAACGTGACGAGAGAACAATGACGTTCGCTAGCAATTATTATTACATCATACAAAATATACATACAGGGTGAAAATATCTATCTATATCATATCAATTTGGCTCACAAAGAAGAGCGAAAACTATTAGCAATCTTCATTATATAAAAACAAAATATATTTGCAAATTATCATTACATAACAATATATATATATATATATATATATATATATATATATATATATATATATATATATATATATATATCGAATATATTCAGCCAATATATTATCATTATTATATCCATACAAATATATAAATATATAATCTATTATTTGTATTAATAAAATGAGTGTATATCGACTTTGATTTTTATTTATTATACAGAAAAACTTTGAATGAAATGATGGCAGCTCTGTGTCATCACTTCATTCGATGTTTTCCTGAATTGGATAGAGACCAGTCCAGACAAGTTCAGACTTGTCTAGACTTGTCTCACCCTCGAACATCAGCGTTCTTTGTGTGTGTGTGTGACATAACCTCACTTTTAGAGAAAACATAACCTCAAAATTTAAATGAGGGTGGGATTCTAACCTTACTCTTACAAACAACCTCACTTTTAGAAGAAACATAACGTCAAAATTCAAATGAGGTGGGGAAGAATTATAACCTTACTTTTTTCCAAACATAACCTCAAAGGTATGTGGGATGAGACAATGAATAAAATACACAAGTTAATTTTCAAATTCCATATCTTGATTAATCTCTCTACGATACAAAATTTTTCAAATAATATTGAATTGGGACTCTGCACACAGCACAATTGTCCAATTTCATCGAGCATTCCGCATAGCAGGCCAAGTGTTTGCACGGCATGGAAACCACTTTCATGTCCTTCTCCAAACATACTTTGCACGACATTGATGAGGATGACGATGTTTTTTCGTGGACGCTGCTGCTGTTGATAGGTGTGTTCGTTGTTACCTCGTCTCTGGGTAGAAGACATTCTACGAGCTGCATACGTCTCCTCAGAGTGGCAGCTTCTTCTTCTGTGAAAAACCCACAATGTGGACTCCAACTGAAGTGATCAAGTTGAGCATCATCTTCCAACTGCCATCTGAATCCTTCAACCCGACATTTCAGACACACAACCATGTCTTCTCTCTGGGTATAAATGAATTCAGCTCTGGCCAATCTTTCTTTGGGATATGGTTGATGCCAATTTTGAAATGTCGCTAATCTGTCTTCATACACATCCATATCGAACAAGAGTCAAACTTCGAATGACGGAGCAGCTCTGTTCAAACACCCAACTGTCACAGAGTATTGACAGCTGACGTGTAACGTTTTGTGTCGGTGACATTTGACAGTTCTGACATCTATGGAAATGTGACAGACCAAGCTGTGTTATATGAGGTGTGTGACGTCACAGCCACTTTGATTATTTAATAAAAAACGACTGCTGTCACTTTGATTATTTTTTTCAACTATTTTTTATTTCTCAAGTATTTTTAACTTTTATTTCTAATTTTTTCTTTCAACTTTATTATTTCCAGCTTTATTGAATTTTTTATATCAATTTCGATGGGAACCCAACCCCACCTGAAAGAGAAAAAGGGATAAAGGAGAGATGGACAGGAACACTGAAATACACACATACATTCATTCAAGACATAAATCATTCACAACTCTGATTCCATAATAGAAAAGGTATTCTTTCAATGCATTAGCCATCATATCTCCTGATGAAAGTTCACATAGTTTTTGGAAAAATTCCAATTTCCCGAAATATACTTGCGGTTGATTGAAGAAAACTGTATTTATAACCTCAATTATATTATGATAATGAACACAAAAGTTTATATTCTCCAACATGGCCACCCGATCGGACCAAGCTTCAGTGGACTCGTATCAGCTGTTCGACTTCGTCCTGGTCGAGAATGAAGTTCACTCCGTGTTTTTCAACTCGAACATATTTGCAATTTTCCCAAACTGTTTGCGTAACTTTGCAATAGTCCCCACACAAGTATTCCACATCATTGTTTTGAACGGGAGGATATCGGTGAAGAGAGCTCCAAAAGAAGTCATCCAAAAAAGTTGTCAATTGTTGGGTGAACAGGCTCCATTCCTTGGTGCTGAACGTTATTTTCGTGGACTAGTACAACGGAATTAGAAATAAGGCTATACCAAAAATTCTCGCAGGTTACAATCTAAATCTTAGCACATAGCCAGTCATGGGAAAAGAGGATTCCAATTGGTAGTGTTCCTTCAATTTTGCTCGAAACTCTCCAACATGTCATCGAGTTGCTGATTATAGTTTTCAGGTGATAGCGGTGAAATGAATCTGGCATATGTTATGGTTGACATATCGCTCGAACAATAACCACTGTCTTGACTATGGTGATGACGATGACGACTACTGACTGACGCCGTCTCGTTACCGCCAAATGTATAAATATCGTTTTCCCCACCACTACCACCCACGCCAGACATGTCACAGCTTGTCTCCGCCGCCGCCGATGCTGAACTATTGCAACTATCCAACTGTTGTGTGTGTTATCGAAACCGAGCCATCAATCGTACATGTTCTTTCCTCGTCTTTTCAATACTTTTTCCACGGGATAGATGTCGGAATTCGCGGTTTCTTATTATTCTTGTCCGTAAAATGCCCCCTTGATGGATGTACCGTATATATCTTCAAACATATACGTATTCTGATAACCTATTTGAACACGAACGATTTTGAATAATTCATTCTCAAATTGGGCGTATAACCTTCTTGAAAAATATGCTTTGCCTTGGAAATGCGAACAATGTCTCCCACTTTGATTTTTTGCGGTTCAACTAATTTTCCCCAACGATTTGCTTGATGAATTCGATGTAGAATACGCCTTTCGTTCTGTTTGTTCACCTCATTCGGTTTGAATTTAATTTTTGTATGTTCGGTGTCATTGTAGTTTTTCGTGATTTCCGGCAGAATGTGTATCCATTTGTATGTACCGTTCAAACTTGAGTATTTGTAATTGGGACCTTAACGTTCTGATTACACGCTCGGCTATGGCGGCTTCCATCACCGTAAACGTATTGTACTGATTGATTTCACGTTCTTCCATTAAACATTGAAATTTGGCATTGAAAAATTCCGTACCTTGATCGGTTTGTATATTTTTCGGACACCGTTTCGTATGATCCAATATATCATTGAAAGTTTTGGTTATTTCCTCTCCAGTTTTGGAGTTTAGCGGACGGATCCACAAAAATTTGGAAAAACAGTCAATGACGACCATAATCATTTCGAAATCCTCATTTTCTGAGGAAAACATTCCCATTCCGGCCAAGTCCATTTGCCATAGATCGTCCAAGCCTTTGATTACCGTAGGTCGTCTAAGATAATTTTTTCTAGCCGGTTTATGGAGTTTGGCAATAACTTGAGCTTTTGACATCTTCCACGAGGATGTTCGATATCGTACGAATACATTGTATTTATTCTTCCTTTGATTTCAAACAGGTGCTTGGACAATTCCGTCATTTTACCCTCCGAAAGATGTATTCGATCCGAATCGAGTTTCATATCGGCAACCATTTTCTTGATAGTGTCCGATGTTGCCGTGTCTTGTACAGATACGCGAGTCGAAATTTCTCCATAGTGTTTACGAAGTGTTCTCTTCGTTTGCAGAATGGCATCGTTCATGGATTCCAGCCGATGTGGCAACGTCGCGTTGCAGTTGAGACTTTCATTCAGACCCAGTGTTTTCCACGTATTTTTTGGTAGCCGCATCACTATCAAACGTGGGATCTTTCAAGTTACATATTTTCAAGTTATCCATTTCGATATCACCTTCAGGGGTATGCGGTGGAGAGGGTAGTTCCCTCTTACGCCCCCAACACCACCACCACCACCACCACCCGAACGATGACCGAATTTATCGACCTTCATGATGCGAATGAGCCTAATGCGCATGTCATTACTCTATTAAACCGGTTCCACGGAGTTCATTGATGATGGCGACGATTTCGTTTTTATGCGAATAATCATTTCCAGCATTCTGATTGACTATCAAAAGTCTCAAACGATCCACCAATTCGTTTGGATCGTCTCAATAGACGTAATCCATTGGGCTGTCATTGTATACCGAATGATTGGTGTTTTTACCCTGACCGACGCGTTCTCTCCTCATAAAATATTTCATAACGTGTTTATATTCCCAGCGTTGAGTGCCTTTCAAACGACCGTTCGCGCTTCTATGACATCCAGCCAACTCCAATATGTCTCGGTAGGCGTTCAAGTCATCTTCGCTATAGTTCCGGAGCCTGGTATAAAATATCAGTTGATATAGTCTGGGAGTTGATTCAAATTGTTGCAGTCCTGTTTCGATGAATCCTTCTTCAAAGCGGATTGACGTATTCACGTGACATGGTGGGATATCCATCAGACTGTTCGTTAATTGGAGCTGCGGAAAAATTCCGTGGCATCATGCTGTCATCGTCAGAATAATATTCTGCGTCACTGCTTCTCTCGCTTTGAGAATTTTCTCTTTCTCCTTCTTCATCTTCTCCTACTGACTTATTTTCCTCTTCAACTCCAGGCTGCTCCTCTTCCTTGACTTTGAGAATGGATTCATTTAGGGTTTTTGATGTCTTGGCAATTTGTTGTAGCGGTTGAGATATCAGTTAGAAAAGTTTAGTCAGCGTATCGTCTTGTTCGTTTTCTCCAAGTTTCAGGGCTAGATACTTTTTCCTTATGCTTCGTCGCATTTCTGCCAATTTTTTGTCGCGCATGGCTTCAACGACCCTCTTGTTCGACATCTTGACGCTGAATGACGTGACGCGTCACGCAGCTATATTTTTATATACATGTCAACGTTTTTGCGGTACCTGCCATTGGTCAAGTAAAAGTCTTCGACTATGACGAGGGCATCGTGTTGGCTTTGAGACCAACATTCCGAACACAGCTTTTTGAATTGTTCGAAAGTCATGTAGGGGAAAACGTGTTCATCGAAAACGTGCCGCAAATGATTTCGTCCTGTTTGAAGAGCGCAATCATATTGCAATTGTCACGTATCAGCTGTTAGAGAACTTTCGAATAAGTCTGACAGGGATAGATGGCATCGATGTGTTTGTGTCTGCACATTGAGAAATATTCGCGAATTTTCTATTGTCAATCGCAGGCCACATCGTCAAATAATAATATAGAGTGAGATCGGGTATCTCCCATAGAGATGATTCCATCGTTGTCTCTGTATGGGAAATAGACAACATCTTCCACACCAAATAGCGCTTCTTCGAAGAATCGATACTTGGGCTGATACAAGGATTTCGAATTAACGTAGATATTTGCAAACTTGGGGCCGTTGTCATTCGTCAACAACGACATCACAAGGTTCGTTTTTTCTGATCCGCTAGGACCACAGATAACGGCTCGGAAGGAATTTGGCAAAAGGCTGCTATCTTTACATCCCCCTCCATTGCTACCGCCGCCTATATGTCCCACTTCGTAAACATCAAAGTTCTTGATGAAAAGTGTGCTCTTGCTGAACGATCTCCATGTTCTGATGGGAATCTACAGGGTGATCGTTATTTATCTTCTCTTTAGTGGCTGTCCTTTTTAGTACTCTACTCAATTTTATCTTTGGAAATAATTTGAATATGATATTCTTATATTTCCATGAATTATTACCATTAATTTTCAACAACAACATATTTGGGATACTCAACAGGTGTGTTTAACTATTGTTCACCACCTTTGATTCTGGCAATTTCGTCTTCGAAGTTACGGTTTTCGACCAACAACAAATGCACTTTTTGGTCCAACTCCTACGTTATCTCCACAAAAAATTGCAGAGTAGCATTGATTCCACTCCAAAAATTCTGATCGGGAAAATAATCAATAGGACTCTGCTTATATATATATATATATATATATATATATATATATATATATATATATATATATATATATATATATATATATAGGGATGGAACCAGTGGACAGTGGGGTTTGCAGCAAATAGAAGATAACTTTCAAAATGTTGTCCGAACTTTCGGAAATTTCATTAAATATTTCCATCATCAGGGAAACTACAAAGTTGTGAAGATTACAATTCGTCTTTTTCAAAAATATAGGTTGAATATGACTTAATTTTTGTGTAAAAATGATTATAATGGTGTTAAAGTATAATGGTTGACACATTATGAAGGATGAACGATTATACACTTTGAAATAACTAGTTGGGCATTAAAATTAGAATTATTTCAATTTCTATTGTGACTATCTTGTCCCCATGTGGCCAGAAATGTCAAGTACAGGTTGCCTACTTCTAACAGGTAGTTGACATGACACCTGGCAGGCAAAAATGAAATAAGACTGATAACAGTGGTGCCACTTGTGCACTGTTGTTTCAACTGGCCATATACAGGGTTTTGAGGATCAAAATACCACTCCTGCAACACCAATCTTCCGATTGCTCGTATTTTTGTTGAAGCTGGGCCGTAACTATACTGGGCGTTATTAGTTCATTGACCAATAACTGGACAATCTCCCAGAGCGGCTTGGAAAGCTATCACACTCAGTATGTAATGATATGCCCGGTCTACGGGGTGTTATGAATTAACACACCACACCTGTAATACCAGACATTAATCGTTAGATTGGGAAGAACAGTATTAACAGCATCGACTATCTGAATAGAGTCGAACCGGAGATGATCTATGGAGCGGTCCACATAGACCAATCTCCTTCCTTTCAATACCGGAACGTGGGTTGTTTATCCAGGAAGTACTACCGTTCAGAAGTTATTCGAAAAACAATAATTAACCAAGAAATAATAATGCACTCATAAAAATGGTAAGAACGTACATATATATTTAGTGAAATTTGACACAATTATTTCATTCGTTCTGTAGACGAATAATATGAAACAATATTCATACAACAAAAAGAGTGTAGCTTATTGGTAGTTAATTTAACAGTTGGCTACAAAATCGAAATAGATTTACTAAAAACAATCTTGACATCAATTGCCACAAACGGCTGGAAATAATTCTCCTTTGAAACTTTTGGGTAACATGAAAATATGGAAATACTTTTACAGACACATGCACATTATGAAGGGTTCGCTTTGCCATAACATAATTACAGAAAACATACATAGGACTCACCCTGTTTCAAACTTATTCACTGGAGTAGGTTTTTAAACGACGATTAGTTTTATTATTAGTTCGAGTCATCTTGCTTCAATTGGTTATTTTATTTTATTCGCCCGGTATATTAGTATAGCGCGATATGGCTATGGTTTTGCTAAGAGATCATGAACCATTGAATTTCGGGCTTCCGTTGACGTATCTCGGTTCGGGAAGCGTTGACAAAAATAGGCAATTTTTGGAAAAAACTACTGTTCACTCGTGCTTTCACTTGGAGCGTTCAATACTTGGTTTGACTTGGTTTGCAGTTGCTCAGTTTAATGGTTTCTGAAGTTCACTACATTGACGATTTTACTGATACACTTCTCCTCATTAGTTCACGATACTGTGATTC
The DNA here is from genome assembly GCA_018342105.1 of Gonioctena quinquepunctata. Taxonomy (NCBI): domain Eukaryota; kingdom Metazoa; phylum Arthropoda; class Insecta; order Coleoptera; family Chrysomelidae; genus Gonioctena; species Gonioctena quinquepunctata. Next base: position 16,658 of record JAFIRS010003126.1, on the reverse strand, counting down.
GACGGACTTCTTAACCTCACTTTTGAAAGGAACATGTAACCGGAGTAACGACTATGATATAACTAGCTTGGCTACTGTTCTAAGACTGATTATTTGCTTTCTGTGCAGGCCGTCTTTTATAGAAAATTCAGACCGCGGTATTCGGTCTCTCTAAATGAGATGAAGGGATGTTTTGTTTGCGTTTAATTGTTTTCTTGTCGAGAGGAATCATGGTCATAAAAGTAATGGCTTTGTTCTGTTCATGCACGCATGGATGAATCGCGGACTGTTATCTATGCTGTTATTGATTTAATTTTACTGGCTGCCATTAATTTATGAATGTCGGCGGATTACCGCCGATATAATGTCAAGTATGAAAAATATTACCCGATATAAATATAGCAATCATTTCTTTTTCAAAATTCTGAACTAATTTACCAGACTTGAAAATGAAATTCAAACATAATTGAACCCAAAGTGGAAAAATCCGTAGTTCATATATTTTACAGAAATTCATCATCTAGTTTAACATTAATTGAAATACAGTATTTCCTGCAAATTCAAAGTTCAATGCCAGTCATCAACTAGGGATTGGGTTTCAGTCCGGTATTGCATTCATCAATAGCAAGAAGGTTGATTCTGCAAGTCAGCGATATATTTCCTATAAATGAAAGTGTTTGTTTTTAATCGGGCTCCCCTTGAGTTTTTATGCTGCTGGTCCACTGTTACACATCTCCTTTCCTTGGTTTTCATTATAATGTTAGTGTTACTTTCATTCATTTGTTATGGTCATTGTTCACTTCACTATTTTTGTATTCACCATCATGTTATTTTTTGCCCTTTAATAATTTTCAATAAACCATAATAGTTTTCACTTCACTTTTTTTATTTCACTATACCAGGGTGGTCACAATCACAGATGTGAAATATTTCAACCTCTCGCAAGCCAAGCAAGATGATTAGTGGGTACCCTAAACAGTTAGGGGGCCAGGGTTTCACAGGGTCACCCAAAGTAAGGCGTGACATTATGGTGGAGGCGCGGTCTTCGTTCTTGGAGGTTTCATTCTTCATAATGAGCCTGCAACAAAAAATTTCAAGGGTTAACAGCAAATAAACTTTTCCTGAAATATTTTGTTTTCTTTTAAGATTTCAATTGTGACTATACCTGGTGTAGGTGATTGTTTTTGTTTTCAATATATTTTTTTAATTGAAGTGAACATGGTGAACCAATAATGTATTTATTTTTTTCTGGTTTTCAATGGTTTTTCTTTCATTAATATGATACAAGAAGTTTCATAATTATGGAAAATATTTTTTTAGTATTTTATTTTTCACTTAAATTATTTTTATTCTGGGAAGTAATTTACAACTCATTTTTCATTATTTTGGGAGCTTTTTTTTTCTTTTTTTATAGAGAAACTAACCTTTATTAAAAAATTTTATATTTTTTTTACTAGGTCACTTTTATCTTCCAATGAAAAATTTGAATAGTTCGTTTTCTTTTCTTCCTAAGATGGAACACAATATATATATTTTGCAACGGATACAATTGAATCTGAGTGAATTGACGCGTATTCAGGTTGTTTTTATTTTCAAATAACAAATGACATTTAAAAGGGGATTTTGTTTTGAGTTTGAATTTTTTTCGAGTATTTCTTATTTTTCGTATCGTTTTTTATCAGAATTTCTTCACTTTATGCGCATATATCGTTCGAATGTTAGTTATTCATTATTTCATATGTTTTTTTTTTGCTAGTTGAAATTAAAATTGGGGATAATAATGGAAAAAAAATAATTACCTGTTGCTATCAATATTATGTCAAAAACTATAACAAAATGATTATTTCAAAGTAATATTTCTTAATTCAAAAGAAGTCTGTCTAATCTTAATAATAATGTTTCAATTGCAAATTTCCAAGTAACATGAACTGTTTTTTCCCAAACTCGAGTTCGACACTTTTTTTTTTTCATTCAGAGGAATCAATCTGAACCCAGAAATTTCTTCAAGGTGTTTTTTTCCAAAGAAAATATTATCGAATTTTGAATTAACATTTGTTGATTTCAATTTTTTTTTTAAATAGTATGCTCTTAAATGATGTTGATCATCATATGGGGGCAAAATCAACCTGTAAATGTCAAAGTTTCACTTTTTAGTTTCAAAATATCATTTGTCAACTTCGAAATGTTTTTTTATGAAGCATGAACTTTGTTTCCAATAAATCTCAGATTGATGTTTCTCGAGTCTTCTGCTCAGAAAAATATCAAAAGTTATTTTCCTCATTCTCAAAATAATATGTATTACAATTCCATGGTTTACAAAATAATTGCAAATTGCAAAAACTTTGGAGTAAGTGATATTTGTTGTTGCCTAATCTTCACAGTTAATTTTTTTTGCAAAGTAGTTTATTCCAAGTAACATTTAACAATTTTAGAATAATTTTTGAAATAATTTTATTATATTTTTTGTGGAATGTGTGTCCAGATTTGGAAGTAATCTGCTAGTTTTGTCAACTTTGAAATGAAGATTTTTTTCTAAATACGTTTTTTTTTTATGAAACAGCAAGTTTTGAATTCATTCTAGTCTTTTGCTCAGAAATATATTTAATTTCCAATTTATAAAAATATTATTCCTATCTTGAAATCTGTTGTTTTCAATTTTTTTTTCATTTCTTATTGGTTTTTTTGTCTACAAAATAACATTCTCAATCTCGGAAATAACATTATTGACCCCCAATACATGTATTTCAAAGTATTTTTTTATTCAGAAGAAATTTTAATATTGAGTATGAGAATATTGATTTCGACTTCGAAGATGTTTACAAATTATTCTCGTACTTTCACCAGAACATACAAAAAAAAAATTGTTTGTAGTGAAATCAATTCCATGACCCAACTGGGAAAACTACTTTTAAGAGAAAAATCAATTCGAAATTCATTGTATGTTGCGTATAGAATCGGCAGGAGCCTGTTCCAATTATTTTTATTATTACATTATTTTTCATACTTACACATTACATTCTAAGCTCTTGGGAATGTTTTAAACAATTCGAATCTAATTTCCATCTTTTCTGATCATGATTTATTTTCTACGTGAATGACCCCTCCATTGCCATTTTGCTATAATTTTAATAAAAGAATGAACGGAATATATACTGGCAGAAAATAAAGGTCACTGTACAAGAATTATATCTTGGAAGCAACTTTATATTTATAAAAGCTTTATCTTTTACGTACTCGGCATTTTTTTATCACATCTTGAATTGGGTAAGGTCAGTTCTGCAAATATGCGTCGTGTTTCGGTTAGCAAAGCTAGAATCCAGAAATTATATTCCAATGAACAGAAAGGAAAAATAAACTTTAGTTCTTGAATATGAATAGAAAAATAAATCTCCCACAAAAATCCACAAGACTCCAAATAAAATTGTACTAATAAAAAATATCAAATTCCTCAAATATATCTCTTGTTAATTTTGTTTTTACTGAAAAATATTTTGTTTTGAAAACATTGATGTCGTCGTTTCGTTTGGTGCAATTGTTTATCGATGTTTTCTTTAATCAACTTTTTGTATGATTTATGATGAACTTTTGTGATATATACCGAGTGATATATGATATGAGAATAATGAAATGTATACATAGATGAATAATTAGTTGGGTGACAAATGGAAGTTACCTGTATCACAAGGTGAACGTGGAAGAATATCTCAAAGTAGGATTGAACGTTAACCTGTGCTGAAATTCTCTTGAAGTATGCAACCGTACCAAGGTGAACGTGGAAGAATATCCCAAAGTAGGATTGAACGTTAACCTGCGCTGAAGAGAATGAATGAGTTGATATTATAATGTGGTATATGAATATTTTATGGTATATGAATATTGATTATGTGAAATGAATATATGTATACATGAATCGAGAATTGGTATATATGCAAAGGTAGAAACGTAGTAATAGGAAGTCGATAAATAGGTGATAAACAGTTGCCCAGTAGATAATTTGATTCATATTGAGACGATAATTAAAAGTAAATCATGAGTAAGTAAGTAAAATTTTGCGCATAGGGGTATTTTTCGTGAATTTGAGGGATAACGTCCGAACACACTGCCTAGCCAACAGTTTTAGAGCTGGTGCCTATCCGACAGCCCTCTTAATATAGACTTTTGGGAAAATGTATCTTGTGTGGATTAGCCAACCACCAAAATTCTGCTGCCTAGCTAACAGCTCCCAAATTCCATCAAATTCAAAATGATTTTTGAGAGAAGAAAAATATTTCGAATCGACCATTTACAATTTGACAACCCCAGCCAATTTAATAATATTACTTGAATTCGATTCAAATGAAATGTGAATATGTGATGATAATAATAATGATGATAATCAAGTTAGGAGTCTTGTTTAGTTTTGGGAGTAATTGAGCAAGGTTTTTTTAATTTCAACAAGGGATTTTTGCGAATAATTTAAAAGTGTGATTTTGAAAGGTGGTATGTTATGTTGTGTGGGAGTCTTTGAGACATAGGAGTCATAAGATATTTTTGTTATGTCTCGTCCATTAAAAAAAAACAAATTTTTTCAAATATTTTTAATGTTTATTAATGGGTTTAGTGCGAGTAGACGAATATTTCATTTTATCTGTCGGAGTATTTAATAAGTTTCTGTTCGAAATAGGGCAAAAAATAATTAGATATAGGCTATGTGTATATAATACAACTGAATGATAACATTTTGATTATGTCCCACTTTAGTTTTTTCTTTTAATTAAAAATATGAATAATCATTTTCTTGTAGAATGAAATTGTGCTTGAAAATGAATAGAGGGAACATGTTATATAAGCTACTTTCGAAAAAGAATAAAATATATATTGAATAGAACTCAAATGTTTCAGTGATTTTTAAATAGTTTGAGGATAATACTATCATTTTTTCATGATAAGTTATATTTGTCTTCCATAATTAATAATTCAACTTCTTTTTTAAGAATATATACTGCGATTCATTTCCTTGTTGTATTTAACACCGAGACCACGGAGGCACGTCCCGGCAGCAGGCACTGACACAAACCAGAAGGAATGGCCCATCTACAGAAACACACCTGAGCAGCATGGCATCCTAGTTATCGCAATGCAAACATTGAGCTCTGCAAGGAAGGCATCCACCCCCTGTACAGAAAAATGGTTCAGCTTATGGAAATATTCCAGAACCTGGTTTACGTACCTGCACGAGAACATCCTAGGTCCTAGGGTGTGAACATTCACGAGAAGCATTGGAGCACAGTTAACATTATCCACACTCCACGACCAAAATCATTATCGGTGCAGCATCCATATACATTTTTGGATAAAATGGAGGTCCCGAAGCGTGCAAAGTCAGCTATACTCAATTCTCTACTAGAAACCAAACACAAACAGTTTACAGGTGGTAAACACCTGTCATCTCGTCATCCGTTTCCGTCAGTTCCAGAAGCAGCCACCAGTCCAGCAAACCATTTTGGGGTACAGCCGAGCCGTCTTCCGTCAGGCAGAATCCCTAAATGTTCCATGTGGGGGTGCAAGGTGCAACGGCTCCGACTTCAGTTAAATCGCTCAAAGCCAGAAGAAGAAGAAGAAACAAATCCAATACCAAGATATGGAGCCACGAAATACATTCATGGAAATGATAGACATTATACCAGACTCTTGTGACCAGTGCCGGACTTACAATTTTTTCGTGCCACGTGAGAACTCTGATAAATGGTTATTTTTTGTTTTGTTTCATGTTAATTCATGTTCTTGTTTTATTGTCGATATTTTTTTTTCTACTTTAATACATTATTTTTTCTCGCATAATAATGTCGTGAGTTCATTTTTTTTGTATGTTGAGATATATGCACTCCTTAATTATATTATTCTTTCAAAGCTGGAGGCCAGCTTTTCTAAAGGGGGGAAATGTGTCAAGTATGAAAAATATTACCCGATATAAATATAGCAATCATTTCTTTTTCAAAATTCTGAACTGATTTACCAGACTTGAAAATAAAATTCAAACATAATTGAACCCAAAGTGGAAAAATCCGTAGTTCATATATTTTACAGTAATTCATCATCTAGTTTAACATTTATTGAAATACAGTATTTTCTGCAAATTCAAAGTTCAATGCCAGTCATCAGCTAGGGATTGGGTTTCAGTCCGGTATTGCATTCATCAATAGCAAGAAGGTTGATTCTGCAAGTCAGCGATATATTTCCTATGAATGAAAGTGTTTGTTTTTAATCGGGCTCCTCCTGAGTTTTTATGCTGCTGGTCCACTGTGACACATCTCCTTCCCTTGGTTTTTATTATAATGTAAGTGTTACTTCTATTCACTTGTATGGTCATTGTTCACTTCACTATTTTTGTATTCACCATCATATTATGTTTTGCCCTTTTATAATTTTCAATAAACCATGATAGTTTTCACTTCACTTTTTTTATTTTAACCTCTCGCAAGCCAAGCAAGATGATTAGTGGGCACCCTAAACAGTTAGGGGGCCAGGGTTCCACAGGGTCACCCAAAGTAGGGCGTCACAATAATTACAAAAAAGGGATTTTATGATACCTGATATCGCGCTGCGATGTCAACAAGTTGGAATCAATAATCTTGTTTACCATCGTTAATTTTTCCTAGATGAGTTATTCATGAATCCGGTGTACAAGGGTTATTTCTTGATAATTATTTTCAACTGGCATGCTTATCAGCGTTTGTCGCTTACTCGAATTTAGAACCTATGGTCATACCCATGGAATTTATTTTCGGGCTATAAAGTTCGTATTCAGTAATATCATGTTGCTTGTTTGGAAATGAGAGTTTTTCTGTAATTATGGATCATGACAGTAATGAGGCATGGGACTTAATTTGACAGTGCAGTTACCAATCTCAGATAGGTCAGAAACAATAGTACACTTGGGACTTTTAAAAATATATATATATATATATATATATATATATATATATATATATATATATATATATATATATGTATTTTCTAAAGATGAAAAGCAACAATGGATACACCTGGTATAATTCACGGATAACAATGTATAGAAAGTCAAAATGAATTCGAAAGATATATGAACTTGAATGAGAAACCAATATGGAATGCCAAATAAAATAACTCTTCTTCAGTTATTCTGGCGATTGCTAATATTTATACTTTTGTCGAATCATTAGTTGACTCCACTATGAAATCAATAAGGGAATAGTTCCTTATTACACTACATATATACCTTGCCAAATAAATAGTTTTACTTTCTTACCCTTAACTGAAGTTTATCGCCTTGTTTTTTGCTAGAAGTTCCTTCAAACCTTCTGTTGATACGGAAGAGACTCGACTCGAAACTCGAACAGTTGGGATCAGTTATTAGCATGGACATGTTGACCCTTCAAAGACTGGAATGTAACTGACACTCACTGCCACATGAATCATGTTTATAGATGAATCTATCTATCTCAGCCCAACCTCGGGACACCTCCAGACACTTCGGGACACCTCGAGACACCTCGTGACACCTCGAGACACCTTAGGACACTTCGGGACACCTCGGTATGCCTCGGGACACCTCAGGACACCTCGAAGCACCTCGGAACACCTCGAAACACCTCAGGACACCTCGGGACACCTCGGGACACCTGGGTACACCTGAAGGGTAACCACTCGCATACATCTCTATATAACTAGTGACGTCATCGCTGTGAAGTCAGTCTTCATGTCGGTGTACGAGGGTGAAGGTGTGCTCAACACTCTGATAAACAAGCTCCCGTTCGAAGCTCATCTCCTAGGCGGCTATCAGTATTGTGGACGTGAGTTTTATATATCTATAGTATTTCGGTACCATCAAATGCAATTATTTTATTTCGGTACTCTCGAATGAATATAATTATTATTATCATTATTATTATTACAGCTGAAACAAGGCTGCGAGAACGGTTGACACGAGTCGATCCTGGTATCAATCCATTGGACGTTGCTTGCAAACATCACAACATTGCTTATTCGCAGAGAAAATTGCTCGAAGATAGACACAAGGCGAATATTGTGCTCGAAGACAGAGCTTGGGAACGAGTTGAAGCCGGAGATTCAGGTTTTGGAGATCGTACGAATGCTCTTATCGTCATCGGAGCCATGAAAGCTAAGATAAATCTCGGTATGGACATGCGCAGTAAGGCCTCATTCAAACGACTGTTATCGAAAAAATCGCCAAGTTCCTGAAACCATCTACCACATTGAAAAGGGGCCGCATCTAATGCCCTCAAAGCGGCTCGAGTGGCCATCAAGAAATTAGGTGGAAAACGACGAGTCAGAGTACCCCGCATAATACCTTTCGAAGCAAAGTCAGGTGGTGTTCTACCTCTGATACCGATATTCGCCGATCTTAGTGCACGGTCGCACGGTCTTGGATGCTAAGAATACCCAGAAGAAATTGGACTAGGATAAACGTCAACACAAGGCCATGGAATCTATAGGCAAGGGGTTGTACGTGAGGAAGAATGCCAAAGGTGGTTATGGACGCTTCTTGAAAAAATCAAAAAACTCCTAATAAAGTTACCCGATAGGGCGCTGTACGACATCGATATCGTGCGATATGCCAAACAATTAAAAATCTCGCACTTTCGAGGCACATGCGCGACACCCTGCCATCTAGCGGTCCACGAAAGAATGAATGTGCCATCGTCAACATAGACGTGTCACGAAACAGCGGCACTCATTGAGTAGCTTATAGTGAAACCAACGACAAAGTAGAGTATTTCGATTCGTTTGGAAATTTGAAACCGATGCTGGAATTGGTCAGATATTTGGATGGTGGTAGCAGCGGCAAAGTCAAGATTTTCTAAAACAACCGTCAATATCAGACTTATAATGAAATAACTTGCGGTCATCTCTGTTTGAAATTTCTAATGTCTGAATAAATAATGTATGATTGAAAGTGTATTTAAATGCTGTCACATGTCGCTGTTACTGAGAGTGAACACTCACATTCACGTGTACTCCTTTTGTCCGCACACCCCTATCGAATTGAATGCGAAAACAAAATATGAGTTGTCGCTTCGATCTTTTCACTCGTACAATACCATACCGACCATTGAAAAAGGTTGAAAATTCCGCTATTACGATAGATCTAACGTGTTGCGTACCATTGCATTTCCGCGGGGGTGTTATGGAATTGCCGATATTGAGGCGTTCATGCAGAAAGAGATGGCGCTACCTGTGGAAAACCGCGAGTCCGTCTTCTCTCTCAAATTAAAGAGATCTTCAAAATTTTGGCATTTCATTCGTGGAGACGGATAGCATGGGTTACATTGGGATTTTCTCCGAGGGTGCTTCAACCGAACGAAATGCATTGGTCCGATCTACCTGTAAACATTATAAAGGTGTCGACATTACGATTCGAGTGCAGTATCACTTTGGGAGCCTTCGATGGTGACACGCCTGCGCACACGATCTATGAATTTCCCATAGCTTCCGATCCCGGTTACGCGATAGACGAAAAACCTCCGAATTTATTCAATCTACCTGTAATACCGCAACGTGAAATCCACAACAATACGGTGTTGGTAGTCGATCAAGACGGTAGGCCTGTGGATTTTCAAGGGGCCAAAAGTACTTTGGTTCTGGAACTCAGAGTTGCGAGAAAAAATGGGATTAGTTATAGACAGCGGCAGAGGCTGAGGTGGTAATGAAAGGGGTAAGAGTGACGTCATGAAGTCAGTATTGCAGAAACGAGAGGGTGGTGCGGCAGCAGCAGCAGATAACCTCTTCGAATGAATCCTTTCTCCGTTCCATCGGTTTAAAATCGATTTATCAGAATTCACTTCGAAAGAAGAAGAGGCTACGATGATGCTTGCATCTCAGCACCCATTTTCGATTTGTATCGTAATGCCAAATACAGAAATTATACTCGGTTCGTGACAACATTCAATTGCAACGATATTGTGGAATTTTGCATCAATCAGGTGGACTCGTTTTTGCCATGAGTTCATCTCTGCTACTGATCAAAGGTAGATTTGAATTGAATAATGGGGCAGGTGACGTTACATTGGGCCCTAATGTGGGTGCTTTTTTGTCGATTCTTGCACTCATAGCGAGCATGCCCGAAAAATTGAATCGGTTCGAAATCCGGGCATTGTGAATACCATTCAAGCCCTATTTTCTCACGAACCTACAGATACTCAACATTTGACCATAGGTGGTTGGAATTATTCCGATTGAATTTTTTTGAATGGAGTTAACAATTCTTTCAGATTTCTCGAACAGCTCCGTCATATTCTCAATGTTTTCAACGATTATTCGATGACTACGTGTGTACGACAAATTCTACGATTTGTCAGACCCCAAAATGATAATGATTGCGTCATTATACGTGAGGCAGGTAATAATGCGTTGGGAACGACTACGGCTAGAATTGTGATCAATAGCATTGAACTTAAAATCGAACACATTTTTCGTAATGCGGAAATAAATGAAAAATCAATGAAGTCCATACAGACAGACAGACCGATAGTGATACCGTTCCGAAAATGGGAATTGAACGAATTGCCTTCGATTACGCAGAATGCTCAACGTAAAATATGGTCGGTTAAGACGAGTACCAGTGTTGAAAGGCCACGCTATGTCATCGTATGTTTCCAAACTAATGTACGAGATAACGTTTTCGTCGATCCTACCACCTTTCAACATGTCAACATTCAAAATATCGGTTTGTCTTTGAACGGCGAATATTGGCCCAACGAACGTAAAAATTTCGCCAATAATCACTATACCGAAGCGCACTTCAACTATACGGAATTTCTCGGCAGCTATACGAATTCCATAAAAAAGTCCTCTCTTTTGGATTACTTCGGTTCCAAATATCGCACCTCATTCGTCATCGATTGTTCGAAACAGGAAGAAACTATAGAATCCGGTACGGTTGACGTACGATTGGATATCGAATCGAGCGGGATTCCTCGATCGGACTCGTGTCTATTGCATCATCATTCACGATTGCATGATGGAATATCATCCCCTCTCCGAAACGATGAGGGGAGCCTGGCATAGATCGCTACGGCGCGGCAGCGTTCATTCATTCATCATCTAGCCATCATGAGTATCGCATTCGTAGATATTCAAGCCTTCCGAGCCAATGGCACCTTCTATCCAAAGGAGGTGTCCATAATCGTCGGCATTCAGCGACACAACTTTTTATTCAAGACACAGGTGCCGTATACCAACCTGGATGCCCGAGACCGCCGCACCGTAAGATATTTGAAGAAATCGATGCATGGTATTCCATATGACACCGGCTACATAGCATACGAAGGAATGGATGACATCCTACCGAGACACATATTCTACCAGGCTAATCAGATTCATGTGAGAGGAAACCAAAAATACGATTTCCTCAAAGAAAAATTGCTGGAAATGGATTTGTCAGACCAAGTTGACATCTACGATTCAAGTCAATGGTCAACAGAAGAATTCGAGCCCACCCTGGTCCACTGTTCCTACCACAACAGCGGGAAGTTCATGTGTGCCCAGAGAAACACCCAATATCTTCACGAATGGCTGTGTACATATATCTTACCGAATTAAGTTTATTTTAGAATGTTTTTTTATGGGAAATAAATATGTATGTGTGTATTTCAGTGTTTCTGTTCATCTCTCCTTTATTCCGTTTTCTCTCTCAGGTAGGGTTGAGTTCCCAATGTAAAAAAAAAAATTAAGTTGAGAAAAAAAATCGAAAAAAAGTTAAAAATACTTGAGATAAAAAAATTGTTGAAGAAAAGAGTTAAAAGAAATAAAAATAAAGTTGAGGATTTTTTTTAAATAACAAAAAAAGTTGAAAAAAGCCCAGTTTAAAATAAAAAACAGAGAGTGGAAACCGTCAGAGGTATCTCTCTCCCACACACCCATGCACGGTAAACGTGGCTTACGTCATGTACACCGTATGTTTGTGTATGGAAATATAAGTCAGGTGAGAGTCTCTCTCTATTAATTTATTTTGATATTGCATGAAGAATCCAAGCTTTTTTTTACAGTTTTGAATGGGAATTTCACCAAAGCGAAAAACATTATAGTTATAACAATACATGAGAACACAAACATCTCATATATTCCATGTTCCAAGGGTGGTAGTACTGGTGGTGGTGGTGGTAGTACTGGTGGTGGTGGTGGCGGTGACATCATCGCCATTTCTGCTGCTGCTACCGCCGTTGGAACACTTCTACATGGCATCACTGCACTCGTAGAGTCATTCATTTCAAACTTGAGCTGATATTTCTCGATGATGGTGTCGTTGTCATCATCATCTTCGAGGTGGGGTGGCAGGTCTGTGGCAAAGGATAACCTTAGATGTCCTGCTGTTCGATTCAATGGAATCCAAGACTGATTATCTCCATCTTTGAAAGAAACCGCTACTCCTCGTACATCATCATCATCATACGGTATGTCTACGTGTTCAGAATCAAAGTCACCAGTACCATTCGAATCATATTTCGATGTTGATGACTGTGTCGTGCAAAGATTCAACTCTTTCAATTTTCTTGTGACGTTTCGTTTTTCTTCATGAAACTGCAACTCTTTATTCACAGCTCTGACTTTCCAATAAAACTGTTCCAATTTCCGTGTATACGGTTCTGCCATCAACGATGATGACATAACCTCAACTGACGTAATTTTCACAAAAACCTCCAATATATACTTTTTCGTTTTATCCGCTAAACACTCTTTCGATCCTCCCTGTATATTTGGCAAAGTTTTAAAATATTATTGAAGTCGTATTTGACCTTGGTAAGATTTGCGTTTATATTCAAGTTATCCCACAGTGAAACTCTCTTATGTTGTTAATGTAAGCAAAGGATGCCGCCGATATCCGGTTGCTTAAATAAACAACTGATAACGAAAGTGCTGACGTTGAAACGGCTGCTGTTCAGATTGGTATCGACTTGTCGGTTGGGTCATGGCCGCATCATCGGTCATACACACTGGAGACTCCTCCCACTTTCCAAAATGACCGACATTCACTTCCTCGATTGAACAAAAAGGCTATTGAATGGAGGCTGACCAATGCCGTTGACGAATGCACCTATTGAATGACGGTTGACTAATGTGGCTAACGGAATGTGACGGCCCCCACCCACACCCATTTTAATATGGCTGCTGCTCGGCTATTGGATAGCGGTTGATGGCTGTCACCACTGACACTTCCATCCACAATATGGCTGCCACCATTGCAACCAATCACAGACCACTCCCACATATTTTTTCCCTGCCCACACACACCCACTCATGAACCTACAACCGCCATTTTTTCCCAAACCCCTCGTACAACAAACCGCCAATGACCACCACCATCATCTTCACCGCCGCCTTCGCCAAAGACAAACCCCTCTGCATTTGCCAAAACCCACCCCTATGGGTAGCAAAATAGGGGTTGCGCTCGTAGCCTTGTAGTTCATCTACTACTCATGTTTGGTCTCTGTATTCCACGCTCATGTTTCCATCTCACAGAATAATATCGACAGGTGGATTGTGATAATAATTATCAGTCTTGAAGTTTTCTGTTTGATAGTTACCTTATCAACGAGAACTATTCGTATTTTTTGTTTAGTGGTGACCTTATACGCAATGCTCTGTATATTTTTCAACACTTCATACATTGACAACCAATAGGATGCTCTGTTTCCATTACTTCATGGTCAATAATATACCTACTCTTTGTATTTTTTATTATGATAAATATTGGAAGCCATATTTTTTCCAATGGCAAGTGAAAGCTTTTTTATGATCACATGTATATTTCACTTTATACGAGTCCCTGTATATACTTTCGATAATTTTTCTCTTACTGTGAACGCTGAGCTTTTTCCAACAGGTCATCACTTGTCGTTATTGGATGATCTTTACTCGATACGCTATGATGTCAATGTTTTTGTTTGCTGGAAAGACCCAGATTCAGAAAAACTGATCTTGTCTACTTCTCAAGTTACCATGTTTTTCAAACAGAGTAGATTTTTGACATATGTGTAACGTTCTGTAGATTTTTTCTCGGTGTTCTGGCAGTGGAGTTCTTTCTATAATTTTTATCACCATTGTCATTGGCAGACATATATTTTTTACTCAATGACAAGTGAAAACATACCTCCCCGCTATTCATGTTTTTTTTTCATGCACTGTCTATAGTCCCACCTTCCCGCCATATACCTCTTGGAATCTCCCCCGATGACGTCACAGCCGGATGATGGAAAGCTCTATACTCTTTCTCTCTCACGCAAATTCCTTCACGCAACTTCTCTCTCTCTTACACGCTATTTTCCCCATTCTCATAATAGGCAGTATTCGATTGTTCACCACGTAAAAAACAGCGCAACGTGATTCTATTTCATTATATTTCCATGATATATAAGATGGTGTAATGTCTTTTATGTTGCATAGTGGTTGATGGAAATCTATTGTTTTTTATCTGATTCATACCAACCTTCAATATTATCCTCAGCTGTATCTATGATACTATCATAAATGAATGCTGATGCTGATCCCTGTTTTTCTCTCCAGATAGGAAGAAGAGACATCTATTATCCAAGACTGATTTGATATGCTTCGATTGGACAAGAGTTTTTGATAAAGGTGAGTTGTAACTTCTTCTGGTGCTACCTTTGAATAATAAACGGGTTTTGATTATAGTTTTCATATTTGCAGTTTCAGTGTGAATTTTCTCAACATTTTATTTTGTTTTGGTATTTGCGATGTGTGGATATTTTCAATCAGTAGCGTTCTGTGAATGTGGTTTTTCGATTTATGAGTACATTATTCTGCTTTCTTCGCAGAAAACCCTCCAGTGAAGCTTGATTTTCATTTAAACTAGAGAATCGATTCTTGATTACTTTCATCGATGATACCATGATGGACCATATTGTAGATGAAATGTAAAATATTTTAAACACCATGATTGCATGAAGAAGACCGATTCAAAACATTCTAATAGGTTGGGGGCTTCCGATAGGGATGAGTTGTGGCTCCGTTGGATAACAATACTACTGTAAAACTGAACTGAACTCAATAGAAATTCACTGCTGAAAGATACTGCGTACTTCACTGGTCTCTGAACCTCTCATCATGTGATGTTCATCTGTCAGTCTGGCACATTCATATTATATAATTTTTGGATACCCCATATCCAGTAGACTCAATTGAAGAGTCATTTCCCGGAAGTACATTATTTATAGAGTACTCCCAGGCTGAAACTTGACGTTTTGATGTAAGTTCATCGAGATTGGTCGCTTAATCCGGAAGAACATTAAGTTCAACCTATACTGAAGTAAGCTCCTAGTGCCTTTTTGGCATGCGCAAATTCTTCATTATGTTTCTTATCGTCGAGACTGATCCATTGTAACCAATATATCCCTTATCTGATTTCGATCAGTTGTAACTTCCGGTTTATGAGATTTTGGGGAGATTGAGTATTATGTGATTACGAATTCATATATGACTTTGTTTTTTCAAACATATAAACCGCGATTTATCTTTCTATGGTGAAGGTGGAGGGGAAACATTGATGAATTTACAATCGGTATATATATATATATATATATATATATATATATATATATATATATATATTGCAACACCCCTTACTTCCGAACCCCAGATTTTGAATTATATGATTCAAATTTAAGAAGGTGGAATCACTTTGCCGATAGGCTGCTCAGATGGATACGGTTAGGCCGTGAGTAAGGTTCAATTAATGACTTTTCCTAGTTAATCAAATTTGGCCACTAAAAAAATTATACATTAATTAACTTGACTAGTTCAAGAGTTGGGCGCCAGACTTGCTGAAGACAAAAGTCAAAGATAAATAAAATTAAATAAATGTTACCTAGCTTGTATGGGAAGGCAAATAAATATGCAATAAATCAACTTACCAAATTTATTCCAGATGGAATTAAAATGATTGGACAATAAAAAAACAGGTTGACAATTATACTATAAGAGTATTGATTTCTGTGAACAAAAATTGAGAAATTACATAAAAAACCAGTATTCTCGACTCTGATCAAAACCCGAACATTTACAACTATGATTCCTCCAGTTGTTGGTGCCACGGATATACCTTCGGAGTTCTTGAGTGAGACAGATGAAGGCTAGTTTCTTGAAGCTGGTCTTAGCGGTTCTAGGAGGAACTTGGTTCCAGCGGTTACGATGAAGATGGTCGTGGATGGTTCTATAGTTGGTTTTAGACCCCTTTATCGGCGTGAATTTAGTTGATCTTCACGGAACAGTGCTGATATAGATGTGCTGTAAGACCTCCCAGGTTACTAGTCCTTCTGTCTCCGTAGATGGGTTCCCTCCGTGGTATATATCATGCGAAGAAGATGATAGGAATCAAAATATGTACAAAAAGGGGAGAACGAAGGATATCCTTTGAACCTCAAGTTTTATGTTTCAAATTTTAATCGAGAGTCAAAAGATAGATGCAAATGATAAGCATACAATGAAAATCTCAGTCTATATAAAAGACTGGAAAGTTACAGTGAAAGAACAAAGATAATAAATAGCAATCCAATCTGCTATTCTGGAGTTAAATTTACAAGTTAATTTTAATAATTTAAAAAATATATTAAAAATGAACAAAATTTAAAACCAAACAAAAGAAACCTCACCCTAGACGTTATGTTCAAATTCAGTTAAGTTTT